>CAHIKZ030001879.1:107500-117500 GCA_903632075.3 Acanthosepion pharaonis
GCAAAATTTTATTTCAGGGATCTCTTCGTGTTCGGCTGTGGAAATTTCTTCTTGCCAAGCCTTTTGCTTTTTATGTTAAACATTGACGGATACGACCCATTATTTCATCACCTGTTATATCTGTTTAATATAATATCTAAGGAACGGTATGTTAGGATATGTTCGTCAAGACAATAGATTCCCCAAACCGGAATTTACTTGTGGGTGATGATAATAACAATTGTAGCAGCAAATAGTTATTGTAGTAGATGTTATCGTAGTAATGGTGGTGGAATGATAATAACAATAATTATAATTATTATGATGGTAGTTTGAACTAGAAACTAATTGATGGTGTTATAGTGCCAGTAGTTTCTCTTTTCATGTTTATAGGGTCTATGGTAAGTATGAGTGGCGTTCCGACGACAATTTTTACTCCCACTTCCATAAAAACATCGATATACGCAACCATATATAAATCCAAAATTGTCTGATAGCAAATAGCGTGAAACCCAGGGTCACAAACTCACATCAATGCAACTAAATATGGTAGCTCTATCACTGATATTGAGCGCTTTCCAATAAGTACCGCGCATATATAATATATATAAAAAATTGCATATAGATATTTATATACATTTCATACACACACACATATATATATATATATATATAATGTCATCCACATACAGACCGGTTTCGCTGTACCATAGTTCATCAGTACGGCTAGACATCCGATTTCTTCAAACCGGGATCGAAACTCAACTGATTTGGCATCGATCGTAGTTTTTACCCCTGAGCTATCAGCGCACACTGGAGGGGAAGGGAAATTCTAGCGTATTATTTTTACGAATGTAAACAAACGCCAGACAGCCATAATGCTTGATTCATTTAATAAAGAGCATTGCGTTAGCTGAAAACTGCTCTTTTATAATATATATATATATATATATATATATATATATATATATATATATATATATATATTATATAATATATATATATATATATATATATATATATATATATATATATATATATATATATATATATATATATATATATATATATATATATATATATATATATATATATATATATATATATGAAATGTATATTATGAAATGGATACGATAATTATTTTAATATATGAAAATATATTAAAAATAATTATCGGACTTAGTCCATTTCATGTCTATACGTTATTTTTATAGATACATTTATTTAAGTAAATGTTCTGTTCATAATAAACAGTATTAAAACATTTACCTGCCTGAATGTCCGAGAAATTCCGTAGAAAGTATTTGTCCTCCGACAGAAATCGAACTTGCATCCTACAAGAGAATCCTCATTTGGCCTAAGGTGCTATACTCTTTAGCTACAGAAGAAGCGTCTCGTTAGCAAAGTCAAATTATTCTTTTCAAACAAACAAAATATGTGTCGGAGGACACATTTTTTACGAAATTTCCGGGACATTCTGGGCGGTAAAAGTCATTAATACTGTTTATTATAAACAGAGCATTTACTCAAACTGTATCTATAAAAATAACGTATAAACAGAATATATATATATAGAGAGAGAGAGAGAAAAAGAGAGAGAGAGAGAGGTGGAGAGAATGAAAGATACTTAAATATACACAGAGGGCGAAAGTGATACTGTCTATATCTATCTCAGCATTTGTATATCAACATAAAGATTGAACTTTATCTCTCTATCTAAGCCCTGTTGTTGGCAGTCATGCCGTTAGTTGAAGCATCTATCTATCTATCTATCTATCTCAGTCTGTTCATATCTATCTATCTCAGTCTGTTCATATCTATCTGTCTATCCATCTATCTACCTGTCAGCAGGTACATCAGTAATTCCGTTGACTCTTGATGAAAATATTGATATTACAAAATAGTCTCTTTTCTTGTCATTGGGCTTACGCGGTCTTGTAGGGATAACGTATTTCTCACTCTGCTGTCTCTGTGCCACGTTCACAGTGCATGGCTGATAGCAAAAGAAACAGCCCAACAAGAAAATTACAAACAGGAATTAACAAAATCAAACTCAGACATCGCGTGTGTTCTAATTTATGGTACCTGCTCACCATGCTGCTAGAAGTTGAGTATGTGTGCTGTTGGCGAATAAACTCTGGAAAATGTCGTTGCATTTACTAAGGACATGCCAAGGATCCTCACTAGCCTGATGTTGTAGAGTAGCTAGCGCCCTTATCAGCACTCTACCAGATGGTCCGGCTCATAGCCTTAAATTGTCTACAATTAAGGACTTCAACAGTTGATTAATAAGTTGATACTAAGCTGATTAATATTCAGACTGATCTTACTTCATTTGGCTATACAGCATTTAACCCTCCTCTATTCCTTGTAAGTTGTCTTGTTAATTGTTTTGTAACTGATTGTTCTATGTTTTTTGTATGTATCCTTTAACGCTGGATACTGGTGCTGAATAAATATATTAAGAAATCATTCACTTCCATGATACAACACTATCTATCTTTCTTAGTCTGTTCAAATCTATCTATCTCAGTCTGTTTATATCTATCTATCTATCTATCTACCTAAATAAATAAATATCTGTTGTAGAGTAGCTAGCTCCTGTTCAGAACTCTACCGGTTGGCCTGGCTCATAGCTTTAAATAGTCTACGATTAAGGAATTCAACAGTTGATTAATAAGTTGATTAATAAGTTGATACTAAGCTGATTAATATTCAGACTAATCTTACTTTCTTTGGCTATGCAGCATTTTGTGACGTCGTTCCCCCGGTCGCAGCGTCGACTGTGTCGTTCGATCCCGGTCGCGGCGCCAACTGTGACGTCACGTACTCCCCAGGCTCTGATATCCTGGTCACGGACAGCACCAACTGTGACGTCTTCGCCGCGGCGTCAGCTGTTCGCTCCTCGCTGCTCCAAACGTGACGTTCTAACCCTTTGGTTAGATTGATACCAGCCTCGCCGTTCCCAACCCGTTTCCAACGCCTGGTTACCAGGGTAACTGCACTGATCTCCAGTCTGCCTACCCACGTTGTGAATTGATCTTAGACAGACGAGATCAAACAGGGGTTGGGGCCGTAATGCAAGTTGAGTCCAACGGGGTGATAACACACAATTGTGTATAAAAGAAAATAAAATAAAAACTCACAACGTCCAACGTATCAAAGAAAAAGGTAACAAACTTTTTATGTCTATTTGCTCGGTACATAGGACTATGTCTACTTCCCGACCCGTTCTGTGGATTGTGGCACGACCTTTTTTACTAGGCAACTTTAAGGCTTCGTTGTCTGCTCTCTAAGAAATTTGTGTTTCGGTGTGTCTTTGGACGAAAGTCGAAAAAAACTTATTTCTGTGGTCTTGATTCTAAGTCGCTCTTCAAACTACTTGTTCTTGGTTGAAGAAGAGTCCAGAAGTGTGCGTGAATCTTGGTCAGCTATCTTGACGCGGTTTCAACACTGGGCGCTCATCTCTGCTTGTCGTCCAAGGTTCAAAACTTCTCGCCAGGGTCCGCGGCTCAATCTGACTTCTTCTCTCCGGCTTGGGTCGAACAAACTGAACTCTTTCTCTCCAGAGTCTGAATTACTGGTCACTCATCTCCGCCGTCGGTGCGCGAACTAACTTCTTCTCTTCGGCTTGGGTTTGACGAACTTCTTCACTTAGGCCAAACGAACTGGCCTCTCTTGCCCGCAAAGTGGGCGACCGAACTCGGGCCGCCGTCCGCGGTTCCACTCCGCTTGCCGTCCGCGGCTGAACTCTGATTTCTGTCGGTTGGGGTCTCGCTTTTATTGACACAGTCAAAACTGGGGTGGGTCTGTCGGCGCCAGGGGTTCTTCGATAATTCTAAATACGTATCCACCCTTCTTATTTCTGGTTAGGGATTTTTCATTCTTTTCCATTTTCGGTAACTCACTCTCACTCCCACTCCCTTACTGTGCCTCTGAGGGGCGTGTACCCGCTTCCCCACTTCTTCGTATCGGCTCCTTACACTTACACTCCTGACAGGGGCGTCGACCGATTCTCCTCGTGCGTCACGTGACCGCTCTCGGCCAATGAGGTCCTGGTCGGGTATCTTTCCTTCTCCTTCGTGTGTCATGTGATCTTATTTAGCCAATGACGTCTTTAGTCGGGCGTGGACAATCCGTGGCTTTGTTTTGGGAAAGAAATACCTTGCTTAAAAAAACAAAAATATTAATTTAAATCGCCCCTATCATGAGCGACTGAGATGACACCTTCGGCTTTTTAACACGTGGTATTTGTCAAGCAGTTTATCGCTAATTGGATATGATCTAAGAAAGGAATTTCTCAGACTCGTTGGCGTTTCTGAAACGGAATAAAAATATTTCATTTTCTGAAACGGAATAAAAATAATTCATTTTCCCTCCGCTCGATAATAAAAATCTTTATTATCTCAAAAAAATTTTTGGCAGTGACCACCTTGTGTGGGCTTTTTCTAATTCTGAAGACTGTCTATGTTTTCGTATTAATGGTTTGTCTTCATATCCTTAGATACACTTCCCCACCTACTTAGACCTTTACTATCATTCCAATGACACACTTTCCACTTGTTACTTATCAATATTTTCATTGTTCCTAAACTTCGTTTCTTCTTTTCCTTTGGGTGACAACCAATTGATAACACACTTCCATTTTTCGCGGATCCGCGGAAATCGGTCAGATGCTTGACCTGAATATTTTTCGACACCTGTTATTTGTCAGCCGTGCGTGTGTGTGCTCGCCTATGACCTGTTTTCGTATTATTTTTTCTTTCTTTCTTCTTCGTTTTCTCTTTCCTTCTTCCAGATCGCTTGAATGTAAAGAAAGAATTATTCTTAAAACCCAAAATATTTTTCGGCCTTAAATAATTATCAAATGGTTGATAAACCGTAAAAAACAAATCATATATCTATGAATATTTCTCTCATCTCGTCAGGTATGCATGGTGCCACAATTTGACACTCCTCTATTCCTTGTAAGTAGTCTTGTTAATTGTTTTGTAACTGATTGTTCTGTGTTTTTTGTATGTATTTGTTAGCACCGGATACTGGTAATGAATAAATATATTAAGCACTTATTCATCGCTGTGTATCATTCAGCTCGACGATACAACACCTAAAAGCTGAATCTCTGATCGATGAACATTATAGAGGTTTATTCAATGTCCTAGGTGACTCTTTCAAAACAAATGTAGGCCTTCTTGGTGTTGTTGTCAGGAAAGTTTGCCGAGAAGTGCGCACGCCCGTAGACCTGCTGCAAGTAAACAATTCCTGTGTGTAGCTGTTGTCACCCCAGGTGCCACATTTTCTTTTTCTAATCTCTGCTGCGGAAGTTGAGCGATATGCGACGGTTGCTTTTGGCGACTCTCTACACTATGTTGGCCGTCTAGAATCTACGAGTGGAAGAATGTTCGTTTGACCATTGTTGCTTAGATCGAAGCACTGTTGATATGTCACACATCCAACAGCAATTCTACTATCCAATCACTCAACCATCTGAAAGCGTTCTAATGAAACAAAATGATCACGTAGGCATATCATTGGTAAACAATCTGCTTGCTTTAAAACTTTTCACCACAGAAAAAAAAATATCCGAAGCTGCGTCGCCATCTCAAGATCAAATGGTGCACTGGTGATTGTCTCCATGCCACTAGATGAATTAGTAGATGACTATCTTCTCTCTGTAACATACAGTTATGTACAGAATTATTCACCCACACTAAATATTTGCATATATTCTAAGGAAATACGAATATTTGCAAGTACTTACTGAATCTACCATCAATAGTTGATTACTTACTTATTTTTGAATAATCCGTGACTTTTTTAGAAGTTTCTATCTATTATATTCTTAGTTAGATATCTTTATTATTATATTTATAGTTAGATATCTTTCTAAATGCGAATGTCAGTGTGTCACTGTGTCATACTTTGTCAACTTTACTCCTAGAGGCCATAGCCCAACATATCATACAATTTTGGAATCAGGTTGACTCTGCGAGTAAATTAAAAAAGATTCTGGGTCAGATCCCCCAATCCTGAAATTTTGGATACCTAATTTTTCATTACTGCGATTGTTGTCGGCGATTTTTTGCGACGAATTTTTCGTAGGATAACAATTTTTAAAACTTGGAAATAAATTTGGGATTAATCGAAATTAATTGGGAAATCCAGCGAAAGTCACCCATGAACATATAAACCTAGCTGTTTGTACGGAAAGTAAGGGCCTACGTACATCAAACTGTCTTTAAATTATGTGGCAGCAAAAGAATTATCGTTAAACTTTTAAAATATCTATGGAAATTATAAAATAATATTGCTCTATGCCAACTGTATTGATTTTTCTTAATTTGACATTTAGTACAAACACCCTTTGAAAATAAAATAGTATTGACCTGATTATATAACATTCTAAAAGATAATGAAGAAGACAATATGTGAGTGCCACATACCGCGATAATTCATTAATTCTGCAACTATGGCGAAGACGGCATGAACTTGACAAGAATCTCCGAATGAAGTGAGTTGATGCGTACAAACAAGGTGATGGATATACATAGCTATAAATGTTCTTAAATCGACAATTCGGAGCATTATCAAGAAGTACAATTGTGTTGAGAATAAATTAAGGACTGGCAGAAAAACGGTTAATTTCTAAGAGAATAGGAAGGACATTTGTTAGAGATGTCTTGAAGAATCCTCACTTAATGACAAAGGACACTATTAATAATGTAAAGATGTCAGGGTTATCTATGGAGGAAAGTAAATGAAGCTCTTAAACCAAAAAAAAAATACCCTTCCTAAAATTAAGCAGGATAATGGAAGCATTCTGTTCTGGGAATATTTTGCTGATTCTGAATCAGAACTAGTAGGAGAACAGGGTATCATGGATAAAGAGCAGTATTTCGATATTCTTAAAAAATAATATAAAACGAAATACAGTACACGAAAGTTGTCTTTGGAGAGTCAATGGACGTCCCAATCATAACAATGATCCGAAAACACACGACACGAATTGTTACAAAATACTGAGATGACAGCAAAATTAAGGTATTGGCGTACCTTGCACAAAGACTTGACCTAAATTCCATTGAAAATTTACTGGTATATTTGAAGAAAAATAATAGAAAGAATTTCTTCTTCAAATTTGAAGGAATTAGAAGCTATTACCAAGGAAGAATGGAGTAAAATATCTGTTAATGTGTGTAGTGATCTTGTAAGGAACTATCAAAAATGGTTAAAGGTAATAATTAAAAATAAAGGTTACACAATCGATTATTGGGGCAAGAGGGACAATAATTTTGTCTTATGTTAAGTGTTTTTTTGGTGTTTTTTGTATTATAGTTTGATATTAAAATAAAATTTTTGTTTTGGGCATCACTGCACATTCTTTCAAATACATTAATTCATGATCTGTAAAAAAATGCACATGAAGTTTCCCAAAAAATTGAGGTATTACAGGTTTATTTGTAATTATAGAAGTCGGGGTGAACAATATAGTCCGTCAGAGTACCCTTTTATTTTCAGCCAATCTAATTTAGTGAAAATAAAATCGAAGCAATCTGTCTGTAAGACGAAACTAAAATATTCCCAGCGGACCAAAAATCGAATGTTGATGTTTGGAGCAATAATCTATCTATCTATCTATCTATCTATCTATCTATCTCTCTCTCTCTCTCTATATATATATATATATATATATATATATATATCTCACATTCATATCTTTATCTCTGTCTATCTATTTATCACACTCACTTTATATATATATATATATATATATATATATATATATATATATATATATATATATATCTCTCTCTCTCTCTCTCTATATATATATATATATATATATATATATATATATATATATACACAATTATAAAAAAGAAAGAAGAATAAATTCCAAACGTTCAAAATATTAATTTAAAACAGGGCTCAATACAAGTGTAGAGCAATAAATATTTATTATACACTGTTACGTTAGGACAGGTAGGTTAAAGCTACAAAATTGATTGTGCATTTTGTTTCGACGTTTAATAAACAATGTCTCATCAGATTGAAACAAAATGTATAATTTTGTAGTAGTACTTTACATGTTCCAATGTAACAGTGGATAATATATATATATATATATATATATATATATATATATATATATATAGAGAGAGAGAGAGAGAGAGAGATATGAATGTCAATGTGTCAGTGTGTCACTCTTTTTAACTTTACTCCTAGAGGCCGTAGCCCAACATATCATACCATTTTGGAATCAGGCCAACTCCGTGAGTAAATTACAGAGATTCCGGGACGGATCCGGACTCGCAATCAAATAATTTTTGTACAGAAATTAAGGACCTACGTACATCAAATTTCTTTATTATTGTTAATCTTTTAAAAGGTCAAATTAAATATTAATGCAATACTTAAAAGAAGCGATCACTTTTGAGTCCTGTAGTTTATTCTTGCCTATTGCATCTACTCTTCCCTACCTATTGTGATGAAGGTGCAATCAAGAGCCGTCCGTAGGAGCCAGCTTGAGCTTGCATATTTATGTATATATCACATTCACTTCATAACTATCTATCTACCATACTCATTTCTCATTCCTCTGTCTATCACAATTACTGCATGTACTATCTATCTATTTATCTATTATATATATATATATATATATATATATATATATATATATATATATATATTAAGTTCACTTCATATCTATCACATTCACTTAATTATCTATCTATCTATCTATCTATCTATCTATCTATCTATCTATCTTTT
The DNA here is from genome assembly GCA_903632075.3 of Acanthosepion pharaonis. NCBI lineage: Eukaryota > Metazoa > Mollusca > Cephalopoda > Sepiida > Sepiidae > Acanthosepion > Acanthosepion pharaonis. The sequence goes on from CAHIKZ030001879.1 coordinate 116,255, forward strand.
ATATATATATATATATATATATATATATATATATATTAAGTTCACTTCATATCTATCACATTCACTTAATTATCTATCTATCTATCTATGACATTCATTTAATTATCTGTCACATTCTCTTCTATCTATCTATCTATCTATCTATCTATCTATCTATCTATCTACTAGCAGTAGAGCCCGGGGATGTAACAGTAACAGATAGATCAAGTATCGACCATCATAAAGACTGAAAAATAAAATTGACAAAGATTATTGTTTAAGGTTGACGGACACGCATGTCTTAATTAGTTTTTTTTTTTTTTACAAATTGGTCAAACCCAAACTCAAACAAAAACATTGCTTACAATCGTTATGAGTCTATCGATCGGTGAATAGAATTTTATTATGAACAATTGTCTTGTAAATGGAATTTTTAAAGCATTCTGAATGTAAATAAAAAAAAAGTGTGCAAGACAATAAGAAATACTACCTGCCAAAAAAAAAAAAAGTGGATGTTTGTTTTATCGGCTGAAAAATGTAAGAAATCCGATCCCATATATAAAGGAACACACACACACACACACACACACACACACACACACACACACACACAACAACCTGGTTTTTTTACCTAAGTCACTCCACGGAATCGCTAAAACATAGAGCATAGTCTGATGAAAAAAGACGCTAAAGTTTATGAAAAACAAAATTTTATCGTCAAAATGCTTATGTTTTTTATGAAGAGGATAGACTAAAATTTTTTTAATTATTTTTAAAAAATTTTTCCATCTTTTAGAATATTCTAAATTTTGATTTAAAAACCTTGTTTCTCTTTGTCGCAACAAGGGGTAGTAAATAACATAGATAATTTTAGCGCGTTTTTTTTTGTATTTACACACATTAATTTGGAAAATCTTGCAAAAATAAAATAATTGTCAGATGTTAATGAAACTTTCAGAAACTATTCACAGATGATCGAAATTATTATAAATATGTTTTTTTTTTATTAAAGTCATGGCAGAAATATTTTGTTTATATTTATTAACACCCCCATAACTAATTTTATGAAAAACTCTAGAAATTCGAGACCATCGGTTTTAGTGATTACAATAGTTAAAAGCACAAGGCTTTGAAGAATGCAAATCATGTATTTTTTTTTTTTTTTTTGTTTTTTTTTTTTGTTTTGGCCAACGTACCTGAAAATCAGCTGTGAATTGTAACATACAAAACTCAATAAAACAAATATATTATTTAGTTTCAAATGCTT
>CAHIKZ030001879.1:122500-167500 GCA_903632075.3 Acanthosepion pharaonis
CCGGATATTAACCCTATTGAACACCTTTGGGGCATATTAGATCGAAAACTCCGCAAAAAGAACAGGAAGCCATCTTCTAAGCGCGAACTTTAAGGATTATTGCGTCAAACATGGCAAGAAATCCCTCAAGATGATATTCGTGAACTCATCGCTAGCATGCCTAGAAGGATCCTTGCATTAAAAAAAAAGCAAAAGGGATGTCAACCAAGTATTAGTTATTAAATTTATGACCATTTATAATTACTTCATTTGTATAAATTACTTGTTTAATAAAATAAACGGTTTCTGTGAGCGTCTATTCAATTCTGTCATGCCCGTGTATATATACTAGGCTATACTGAACATTTTTCAACTTGATCAACTACAACATCATTTTTGGAAAGGCCTTCTAAGTTATTAAGTAAAACATCGTATTGAGATTTTATCCCAATTATTAAAAAAAACTATAAAATATCTCCATTAAAATAATTTGTAGCAGATACATCTCGCCAGTTGCTTACAGTTTCAGTTCTGAAAAATATGCTATATGCAGAAGATGACAGTTCAGGAAAATATGCCGCATATTGATATCACATCTACAAAATATACCACAAATATGTATCCTTTCTGAAAAATACGCGTCGTGTAGAACATTTTTGTACTGGAAATATACCATATGTTGCAGATATCAGTTTGCCAAAATGCGTGCTAAATATGCTACATGTGGACGACATCGGTTTTGATAAATATGCTACATATAACTGGCATCGGAAAATACGCTAAATTTAGAAACAATTCATATTTTTGCTTCATGCGTCGCAATTGCAATTTTTGATAGGTGTTATCTGGTGATAAATTAAAAAATCGTCGTCCTAGCCTATAAGATATGCTTTTCTATTTGTTACAAAATCATCAGTCGACTTCTGCGGTTTGTAGAAAAATACAAAATGAGTCAAATTTCACCATCTCTATAAATAGAGGGATAATAAAAATCGCCAGGCAAACAAAGCCCTAGTTTAATCAACTATTCAGAAAGCTTGCAGAACCAGGATGTAAGAAAAGAAATAAACAAATAATAACAAGGACACCAAAGTTTCACCATCTTTAAAAATAGTTCGACTAACCGTTCAGAAAACTTTCACAACAAGGATATAAAGCCACGAGCGTGTGAGAAATCGGCGGAAATTAGAGTCGATAAATTAATTTTGTCCAATCTCCAATGCCGCGATTATTGTAACATATCCAGAGGCGAAGCGCATTTGCACGACTAGCTGGCGACCTTATACAGCTAGATTGTCATAGTTACATTGAAAACAAACATCCCTTCCTTCACCACATGATTTAGTGGTGACTACTACATTTAAATACAAAAGATTCATAAACTCCTATGCATATATAATCACATTATTTCCCTCATTCTCTTTCGTATGTGTTTACCAAAATGACGACTACTGTCGTCAGATAAAATTCTATTTCTGTCTTCATTCGTCATTCAAATGTGTTTACGTGTTTATCTTTGATTTTTTCCTACAATTACAAGTGTTGCAACTTTCTTCAAATGGCCCTCTCTTTCACTATTTTTCCGGTTTTAAAGTCACCCAAGGCATTATTTGACTTCAAAATCAAAATCTCCTCCTTTTTAAAACCTTATAAATCATTATAGACAACTGCTCGCAACTACTTCAGCGTTAGTATAAGTTTACGTATCTATTACTTAGTTTCCGCTGTAGTCTTCAGGGAATAAACAGAGTATATGAGGCACAGTTTGTATATATGTATATCTAGCCCTTTTATTTTACTAAATTAAAGTAAAACTGTCATATATCTGAAAAAAATTCTTAAAGGTGATGCAAGTGAAAGTCACAAAGAGATATTTAAACTTTAAAGACACTTCTAAGATTTCCCTCGTATTGATAAGGTTGTTAAATGGGAAGTTTTGCATTAACTTAATATTTGTCTTCCTCACTTCCGGCACCTGGGCCTTCTTTCTTTTTCTGTCTTCCATATTTTCCCGCCGTGCCTTTTAAAAACGCATTGCCTCGACCGAGGACAATTCACTTTTTGTAATCTCGTTCGCCCTGCACGTGTAACTGTCTGATTGGTTGTCACGAAGTTCACCGGCTTGTCTGAACCCCTCCCCACACACAACCCAGCCCTAATTACTTGCACGTGTCAATAGGGTCAATGCGTGCTTTGCACCAGATGACTTCAGAACCCACCTGGGAAATCGCCACTCCCTTTTAAATCAACTTTTCCGTCTTGTATGATCGATGGTTGACATATTTCCTTCCTCACACTCACTCACACACACACACACACACACACACACACACACACACATATACATATATATATATATATATATATATATATATTAGAGGGCGTGTTATTAAGACCATAAGTTTGTTTCCCTAAACATAAAAAGATCTCTGAAGTCTAATATCAAAAATCTTATGTACAAGGGAGAAAAAAAAGCTATAATCTCATTTGAAATCCTCTATCTACTAAATAAAATCTGGCTCATCCTGTGACACACACACACACACACACACACACACACACACATATATATATATATATATATATATATATATATATATATATATATAGGTACATCAGAGATTTGCTAAAAGGAGAATACAATGATGAAAATGTGCCCCAAACTTAAATTCTTCTGCTTATAACAAATATAAATATACAGAGTAACCCGGATATAAGAGAGTTGTCGGGACCGGAAAAGAAGTCTCTTATATCCGGGTTTCTCTTATATCCGGGTTTGGTCTATTTTGTTTAGGTAACACAGGCTCTAATTTGGGACCAGAGAAATCTCTCTTATATCCAGGTTTCTCTTATATCCGGGTTTGGTCTATTTTGTTTAGGTAAGTAATGCTCTAATTTGGGACCAGAGAAATCTCTCTTATATCCGGGTTTCTCATATCCGGGTCTCTTATATCCGGGTTACACTGTATAATCATTAAGCTTTACAAAAATGAATTTAGCGAAATTTTATCAAATTAAATAAGTGTGGGCAACATCTAAAAAGTATCAAATATGTTTTACCAATATTTTCTAAAAATAGATAAATGTATTTAAAATAATTTCATTAATTTGTGAATAAATCATGAAGAGTTATTTGATTTTTGCAAGAATTTCCAAATCAATGTGTTTTTCACAGCATAAAGACGCTACGATCTCTTATACTAATTTATGGTCACCCGTTGATGCAAGAAAAAAAAAAAGGACCAAAATTTTAAAGGTTCTAAATAAGATAAAAACTATCATCTAATAATCTAAAATTCCTTTGGACTGTACTCTTAATAATAACATAAAGATATTGACGTTAAAACTTTGTATTAAGTTTGGGGCATTTACTCATCATGTATATTCATTTTTATTGAATCTTTGAAGAAACACACACACACACACACACACACACACACACACACACACACATATATATATATATATATATATATATATATATATATATATATATATATATGGTGGACTCTGCCATCGTATTTGACGTATGGGGGTCAAGCAGCATAGTTCCTAAGAACTGACAGCTCAGACACCAGCACATTGTAAAAATTGTCTGACAGCCATGACTGGGTTCTTCTGCTTGTATGGTATGGTGCAAAGTTCTGATTCCAGACATTGGGTCTTTCAGCAGCCAACTTCTTGACCCAGCGCAGCACTACATCCTCAAGGCGCTTGATGTAGGCCTCCATGTTGAGATTGAGGCGCTGTTGGAATATGGATGGAGGTATAACGCCGCCATCACTAGGGATCACTCCAAACACCTTCGTAATCACCATTAAACTCATCCAACTCTTTTCAGAATCCTCTGCATCGTCTTCAGATTGACACCCAAACACCCTGAAGTGTTTGTATTGGAGATTCCGGCGCGAATGCCATGCAGTATGGCCGTTTCAAAATTTCTGGCAGTGTGAATTGCGTCATGGTGCTCTTTCTCTCACAGACGATGCTCAAATGAGCCTTTTGTAATCAACAAATTCAAAAACAAACATGCGTGACATTTAAAATGTAAAATAGCAGCAATTTACGCATCGCACCGTGTATAAATGCAGGTCTGTGTGTTAAATTTAAGTGTAAACTTCAGATTAATTTTTATTGTGCAGGTGTGAAACGAAAACAGTTTTTATTTTATTTTATTTTTGCTAAAAAATCTTTTAAAAATATTAGCTCGTGTCATAAACAATTTCCATTTTCGTTCATAAACCTTGTACTTCAAAAATTAAAGTACAATTAGGATGTATTCAAGTATATATTTTCGTAAATATATTAGAGTCTGCAGCTTTTATATTATATCATAAATAAATAACTAACAAAGAAATAATTAGCTATGTTAATGAGATTAATGGTGAAATCACTTCCTAACAAGACTTAATGAGGCATTAACTTACTATCAATTCCTTGAATAATTACCAGTTGTGTGCTATGCGTGATACACGCTTAGGCGTTCTTGTATCTTTCGATACATGACTGACGAGGCAGATTTTTCCCGCAGTAGGTTGCCATTTTTTCTGCGGTAGGCTATAGAACCCGGTATGTCCTGCTATTTACCCATATCTGGAGGGGGTAGAAGAGGATTCATTCCTTTACCAATGGTATTAGCACATAAGTGAATGTAATGGATTCGACTGGAATTCGAACTCGGCTCTCCGAACCGCTATCTATTAGTCCTCTGTGTCTTGAATAATACAATCCTTATATTTGAGTTGTTGTATATTTAAGTTGTCATCAGATGGAACTGACGAGAACAATTTCAAACTGTCAACAGTTTCAAATTGTCATCTTCAGGGCACAATTGTTGTCAAAACACCAAGAGGAAATATTTACCGTTATTTACAAAGACATTTTGCAACTTTTCAAGTCAGTTGCCTTCTGAGTAAAATTCTGCAGATTTTCATGTGTGAAGATTTTCGAACCACTCTCGAATCTAGTTTTCATTAGCGAAAGTTTTCTCCCATCGATACGTTTTGCAGCGATCGAGATAATCATTTGGTGCAAATTCAAGTTGAATATTGCGGTAAGATAAAAAAAGAACAAACGAGTTCCACATTTTTTATTTAATGTATCATTCTTGCTGCATATGCGGTTTTTCGTTGTCTTGAATGAGAAGTACATCTTTTCTATTGACGACCCAACTTTTATAGACACGTTGCTGCTACTGGACTTATAAATGTAAATTTAGTATTTAATTAGTCTTTATGAATTCTAAACGGAAGATACTCTGACTAACCCACCATACACACGACACTACCTTTCTCTTCAGAGAGCTCAAGTTTTGGTGCCGACTGTGTAGATATAACCTTGTCAATCTGCTGCATTTATCTTCTAACATTGTTGTATACAACCCATTTTTCATCACCTGATATATTTAAGGAACGCTTAGTTAGGACGAGAGATTCCTTATTACAATTAGTAAAATGGAAATTACTTATGACTCAACCTAATAAATCGTAGAGGATAAAATATTACATAACGAGATTATTATTTGATGAGTAGCACACCTCGAAACGATGACGTTTCTGATTTTCTATCAATTAATGTGTTGTCCTATTTTCTCATAAATGAGGAGATAGCTATCAAAGCGCAATCCTCACAATTTGGTGAAAGATCTCGAAATTCTCGAACTATCTCTCATGTTACTCTCTGTTGATTACAATGGGATACATAAGTCGACTAATCAGATTATTCAAGATGAAATGGTTTCAAAGCAACTTCAACCCAACATCTCGACCTCAACTGTTTATCCACTACAATAACAATCCCTGTGCTTTTCTATAAATATTTTCACGGTAATTGTTCTGATGAACTTTACTCTTTAGTACCTCAAACTCATGAATGTAAGCGCAGTACTAGATTGGCAGGTAGATCTCATAATTTCACTGTCTTAATAGTTTCTTCTCTGACACTTCTCGCTTGTGAGTTTTCTCTCCAGGCTTCTTGCATTCCTTTTAATTGCTATCTATAAAAATTTAAATGCATCCTCAATCGTTATTTTCTGTTTCTTGAACATTGTTCTTTTATTGTCCTCTCTCCTCAATACTGTTTTTCTATGATTCTTTCACACTCAGTAACCCCTGTGGCTTATATTTCCTTGCATGGAATGAAATGATTAAAAAATGCATTTAGTGAAATCAATCTAATTAGCAATATTCATCGTCGAGATTCCGACAATTCGTGCATTTCAATCTCAGAAAATAGTTAGATAAACCTACTTTCTGTAGTCTCATTCCCAAAGTCGCAACGTTGAAAGACTATCGCTATTTCCATGGCAAATTACTGTTTATAAACAGTAATCCAAACACAACTTCGATAATTTTTCTCGGTTGATCATTTCTGCTCATGAAACATATCTTAACGCAAATAATGTCAGCATAATATGAAATGGATTAAGTCCGACAATTATTTAATATATTTTCTGTTTATACGCTATTTTATAGATATAATTTACTTAAATTATATCTATTATATATATATATATATATATATATATATATATATATATATATATATATATATTGTTATGGTCCAGGTTAGGACCAAGGAAGAACAACACGAACACAAGAGTAGAAATAACGAAAGTATATTACACGAAATAATAATACAAGATGTGGAAGGTGTTAGTATGAATGTCAGTCTGGTTTGGAGTGAACTACTATCGGCTCGACTCGATTCGTCCCTCTCTCTTGAGAGGCGTAGTATACATAGTGATAGGAAGTGTTCATTCTGTAGTTATAGGTGAGGATCCATGACACCCCCTCCCAAGCTTTTACCTAGCAGGGGTCTTTAATATTTTTTCCTCTTCAGATTAATCATCAAAGGCTCTGTAAACTTTATTTTCTGCTCGATTTCCGCGGTTCAGAAATTGCTTGAGGCCTTTGCATATTGAATGTGTCAAGTATTGTGTCCATTACTTTCTCCTCTTCCTGAGGTGGACCGTTAGAATCCTCTAACAGCCTCTTTCTGATTTGATTTAAGTGCCTTTTATGCGAGAACTTTGGACCCTGAATTATGTAAATCACGTTCCCGATTCGTTTCTCTATTGTAACTGGCACCCAATAGGATGTGTTTTTTTGAACATTTAAAAAAAACAACTTTCTCCTTTGGGCTAAATTTTTTCTTTTTTTTTTGGTACAAACGACGTTGGTGATTGCTTTGTCTGTTTTGGCAGTAATTTGTCGAATACCGATCTAATTTTTCGAGCGAACATCACTTCCGCCGGCGATAATGCCGATGGCGTAATACTGTTCGGTGTAATTCTATACGCTTGCAAGAATTGTTGTAAAGCCTTTTCTGTTGGTACGTCATAAGCTTTCCCTAGTGCTCTTTTTAATGTCTATACAAACCTCTCCGCTTGCCCGTTCGATCTTGGGGGATATGGCAAAGATTTGATGTGTTTCATCTGAAAAGATTCACAAAATTCTTGAAAATCCGCAGATGTAAATTGTGTCCCATTATCGGTGACTAAACAATCAACCACTCCGAAACGAGTAAACAGCTCGTGAAGGCAATTTATTGTCGTCTCAGAAGTAGGTTTTCTACAACGAAATACCTATGGCCATTTGCTGTAATTGTTTACTACAATCAAGTAGTAGAAACCCTCTAATAGACCTGCGAAATCTACATGGATTCTCAACCACGGTCGATCTGTCTTAGGCCGTGGCTTATGAGTGATCGGAGGTGCCTTGGCTGCTAAGGTACAGCCCTTGCATTTGTCCACCATATGTATAATATCTTGATCCATGTTTGGCCAGTACACGTAATTTCGCATTAAGGATTTCATCCTGTTCTTTCCTGGATGGCCCATGTGGAAATCCTTGAGGATTCGCCCTTGTAGCGTTTTCGGGGTTACTACTCTTTCATTATATAGCAGAACATTATCACATAACGAAAAACTGTCTGATATATGCTTATCTTTTCCTGCAATTTTTGTTTTCGTTTCCTTTATAAATTCGTCATTCACTGCTTCGTTTCTTATTTCCTGTAATGTGACGTGGAGGTTTCGAATTGTACTACATAATGATGTTCTAATATCTTCCTCATATCGTAGCGTTGCAATTACGGAATCTTCTAATGGCTCCATTTTCTTTGGTATTAGTCGCGAAAGACCGTCTGCATGCCCGATTTTGTTTGATGGAAGATACTCCATTTTGAAATTATAATTTAATAAAATCGTCCCCCATCTTAGTAATCTATTAGCAGTGTAGACAGGTAGACCTTTCTTTGATCCAAATATTGTTAGTAACGGCTAGCCGTCCGTCTGCAAGGTGAAACATTTACCGTAAATATATCTGTGGTATCTTGTAATCGCAAAAATAATCCCCAGCGCTTCTTTTTTGATTTGCGAGTAATTTTGTTCGGCTGGTAGTAACGTTCTTGACGCATGCGCGATGGGTTTTAGTGTCCCATCCGGCATTTTATGAAGTATACATGCCCCAACACCATAGGCACTCGCGTCACTCGCGACTATTATTTCCAATTTTGGATCATAATGCACTAAAAATAAATCTGCTGTTAGAGTCTTAATGATTTTGTCGAGAGTTTTCTGACATTCATATGACCATTCCCAAACTTTCTTCTTCAACAGTTTATTTAGGGGTGCGCGTAATTTGTGCATGTTATGAATAAATTCTTGATATTAATTTACTAAGCTTTGTAACTCGGCTAAAATTTTGGAGCTGGCATTTTTTTTTATTGCCGTGGCTCTTTCTGGGTCTGGTCTTCTTCTTTCTTCGTTAATAATATGGCCCAGATATTTTATCTCCTTCATAAAGAAGTCACATTTATTTTCCTTTATCTTAAAACCGTAATTTTGTATCTGCCTGAAAACCTCTTGAACGTGTTCCCAGTGTTGTTCAATATTTTTGCTATTTTTCAGGATGTCATCAAGGTATGCGATCGTGAAATCCAGTCCGCCTAGCATAGTGTCCATTATTTGCTGAAATATCGCCGGCGCGACTTTGATCCCGAATGGTAATCTCTGGAACTGATATAATCCTTTGTGTGTGTTTATGCACAACAACATCGGGCTTTCATCATCTACTGGTACCTGTAGGTATGCTTCGCTCAAGTCAATTTTTGAGAAAAATTTTCCTCCGTTCAACTTTGTGAAAACTTCCTCTTGACTAGGGAGAGGATAGTGATAGTCCTTAATCGTTGCATTCAATCCCGTCGAGAAATCAGCGCATAATCGTATCTCACCCGATTTCTTTTTCACGTAAACCGTAGGTGCGGCCCATTGACTATATTCCACCTTTGTCAATATACCAGTTTTCACGAGTTTATCCAACTCTTTGTCTATCTTTTCTAATGATACGAAAGGTACATTTCTTTTCTTCTTGAAAATGGGTTGTACATTTTATTTTAGTTCGATTTTGGCCATCATTTTTTACACCTCCCGAGGCCGGCTGAAAATACGTCGGGGAAACTCTCCTTTAAATTCTCCTTCCATTTCTCTGCCTCGGTCGATAACCTTTCCACTTTTTGGCAAAAAGTATTTATCGGCAAATCCCAGAGGTCAAATTTCTGCATCCAGTCAGTTCCAAATAAATTTTCCGTATTTTTTAGAACATACATCTTTAATTTCTTGGTCATCCCGTTGAACGTCACATTTTTGATAATCTCACCCTCAAATTTGATTTCTCTTCCTGTTACCGACCTGGCTATTTTATCTGTTCCCAATATAGCCGGTTTGTTTAATTTCTTCCACGTCTGTAAGTTAATGGTTAAATCTGATCCGGAATCTAATTGTAATCTGATTTTTTTGTTTAACATTTCTACTTGTACGTATTTTCGTATATTTATCCCGTCCGCTTGGTCAGTTCTAGTGACTCTTACTCGTTTTTGTCGGTTCTACAGTGCGAACTTTTATGTCCCACTTTATTGCACGACCGACAAGTCTTATAGCGGTATGGACAATGTTTGTACCAATGTAAAGTCCCACGGCGATAGCATGAATTGGGTGGTGGTTTCTTCTGAGGTTTCATTTGACATTTCGTAGTAAAATTATTGGTTTGGTTTGTTTTTGAGGAGGGAGAAAAACGTGTTTGTCCTTGTACTTTTCGTATGTGAGCGATGGCAGTCTCTTCGATATCTTTCGAGTCCTTTTTTACGCATATACATCTCTGACAGTCCTCAGAAAATTTGTGTAGCGTCAGTTTTGGTTCACTCTCAAGTTTTGTTAGAATTCTCCGTCTGATTTCCGCATCTTTAATCGAAACCAGGCCTTGGACGAATATCAAACTTTTTAAATTGTCAGGGCTGAATTCAGATAACTTAAAGTCATCGCAGTGTTTGTTTACTATGGAAGCGAATGTTATATAGTCTTCGCTCTCCTTTTTTTGTTAAATTTAAACATTTCCACCTTTTGTGGAATAGTGTTCGAACTAAATAATTCCGTTAAAAGTTTCACGGCTTCCCTGAAAGTCAACCCATTCGTTTTCCTCGGTAGGATGTGGTCTACGAATTTAGTGTATTTGCTTGACCCTAGTTTCCCCAGTAGTAGACGTACTTTTTTCGTGTCTGACCAATTCCCGCAATCAAACTCATATGAATCTTCCTATCTTCTGATGTAAGCCGCGAAGGTTTTGTCTTCGTCCGGTGCATAAGTGAAGTCTTTGATTGAGCTCCATATAGCATTTTGCGAGAATGCCGCTTAATTTTCAGAATTTTGTCCTTTATTTGTTACTGCCCGTAGTAGTAATTCTTGTAGTTCGACTTGCTTTTCTTCGTTTTTTTTTTGTTGAATTTCTAATTGTCTTTCTTCGAGCTTAGTCTGTCTTTCCTCTTTTTTTTTTTTGGCTGCTCGAATTGCATTTTCATTAGTTCCAATATGGTTGCCTTAAAGTCTTCCATGTTTACACCGTAATTTAATAACAACACAGGCTATCTGTTGTCACGAGAAGAGGAGGAAAAAAATCTCACTTTTTCCCCTTACTTTTTCTTTTCGCAATATGTACTTTGTAGCTAGAGTTGTGTACTTGTGTAACGATTTTTCCTTTTTTTTTTTTCTCAGTGTAGACTTCAGGTCTTTGTCGTCTGTTGTTCTGGAACCTTGGTACGAAAAAATTTTCCTGCGTAGAATTCTATTCTATTCTGGCTGACAAGTATCTTCGTTACCACTGTAATGGTGGGTGTCTAAAAAGTTTTCTAATCTTTTATCTTCGCGTAGAACTTGTGTTTTTTTTTTCTCGATGTCTCCGTCGCCTCTGTAATAAACGACCGATAGCAAAAGAGTTTTTTTTTTTTTTTATCCGCCGCGTAGAATTCATTTCTTTAATATCCTCGTCGTCACTGTTATGGTCCAGGTTAGGACCAAGGAAGAACAACACGAAAGAAAGAGTAAAAATAACGAAGGTATATTACACGAAATAATAATACAAGATGTGGAAGGTGTTAGTATGACTGTCAGTCTGGTTTGGAGTGAACTACTATCGGCTCGACTCGATTCTTCCCTCTCTCTCTTGAGAGGCGTAGTATACATAGTGTTAGGAAGAGTTTATTCTGTAGTTATAGGTAAGGACCCATGACATATATATATATACATATATGTGTGTGTGTGTGTGTGTGTGTGTGTGTGTGTGTGTGTGTGTGTGTGTGTGTGTGTGTCTTATATTAATTGTATCTATAAAAATAATGTGTAAACAGAATATATATATATATTCTGATGGTGTTGAATGTAGAATGTACATTCAACACCATCACTTGATAAGACACCAGAAGTGTTAAAACAAATGGTCATTTTGTAGTGATTTTATAACATATTTATGTTATAATTTTCGAATAAATAATTATATTTGCTTTACTCTGTATTGAGCACTCTTTTAAGAATAGTATTAGCTGGTTATTGGAATTTATACCGTATACACCAATCCTATACTTGGGTATATATATATATATATATATATATATATATATATATATATATATATATGTGTGTGTGTGTGTGTGTGTGTGTGTATATATATATATATATATATATATATAAAATAATTTATACCTATAAAAATCCCGTGTAAACAGAAAATATATTAAATAATTGTCGGACTTAATCCATTTCATAATATATATGTGTGTGTGTTTGTGTGTGTGATTGGGTGTGTGTGCAATATCGCCGATATAGCGTATGCAAACATTTTTGTATATGTCTGTACGCGCGTCACTTTTAATATATGAGGATTCATTTAAATGTTTGCCTATACAATTGTATAATCGACATGAAACACCAGTGACATTTAATGGAACTGGAATCTGTGATAGCAACTGGATGTTTTAAGATACGAAATACAATCCTATGGAAATTAATAACAACAATATAAAATGTAATAATGTAAAACTGTCAATCGGTCATATTTATTTGGAGCTGTTGTCTTCAAATACTGTAACTTTTTCCAGTAATGAGCTCTCTTCAATGCTGTTATCTGTCCTTCACAGACATATTCAAAACATTGGCTGATTTGAATTCCTGTAATAGGCTTCGAAGAACATATTTTCGAAGAAGATAAAAGCAATTCTGACAAAACATTTGGTTATAATCAATATTTGATTAACAAACAAACAATTTAGTTTCAGAGCATTTTTACGTTTGTTCGTTTATTTGTTTTCTTTTAGGTGTGGAGCGGGGAGCGGGTAAATTAAAAACAAAATTAAATATTTACACAAAATCAGAGAACCGAGTTCGAAATCTCTCTGAGGTACTTTGTGTTAGGTTCTTAATATTGTCTTTTTGTAGGCAAGAATAAACAGTTGTGATTTTTCGCTCCCTCTGGAATTGTCTTTCGAGTGTGGATGAGAGGTTGAATTAGGGATGTGCCGTGTCAATTTAAGACATGAGAGCTCATTGATCTCCACAACTTCCTGTCCGTTGTAGTTCTTCCACTCTCTGTTCTACAGTCCATTTGACCAATGGGGTTTAATCACTGCTTTTCTTCTATCCATATAGCTTTTAATATGTTATGTAAGTGTTAAATTTTTCAATCCCTCTTTCTTTATTATGAGTCCCTAGGTACCTTATTTCAAATCGTTTGGTCACCACCGACAAGACTGCAGTCTTTACTCTCTCTTTTTCTTTCTGTCTGTCTGTTTGTCTGTCTCTCTCCTTCCCCGTCTTTCTCTCTCTCTAATAACAAAATTTATAGGATATTCAGGCCGGTAGACGAATATATATATATATATATATATATATATATATATATATATATATATATATATATATATATACAGAAAATCACCCGGCTTTGGCGGATCCAACATACTGCGTTTCATGGTTACGGTGCTATCTCCCATAATATGAAGAAGACGGCGTTGTTTCTTCGCCGGTTGTACGCCATATTGGATTGTGCGATTCGCTATCTCTCGTTTGTGTCGTTTTTGGGGAAACTTTTTGCCCTTCAGTATGCCTCCCAAGCGTAAGGCAGACTCGTGAATAATTATGTAGGTGAGTTCGGACCTACGTCGAAAATCAGAGTACGTCGCGCCGTAGGATGGGATATCTGACGTAGGTCGAGGACCCCCTCTATATATAATCTAGAAAAATCTATAACAAAGTGGGAAAATATTTCGTATGATGCGTTTCGTCATTTAGGACTTCATCGGACTAAAGTGATGTTTACGTTGACGAGATTAACCATGCAAATGAATAGGAGGGGTTATTGAAATTTTAAATTTAATTTTTTTTTTTAATTATGTGTTTTGGTACATACTTTAGGCGATTTCATTTAGTTTAAAAAATGAATTAATACAAAACGAAATGATATAGAGCTAAACATTTAAAGAGTAATGTACCCTATCTCCTGTAAATAATTACCACAAAATATACATAGGAAAACATTGAGGAGTTTAAATAAATATATGAACATAAAAGGGATTTTCTACAAAACAACACACTCAATGCATCGCACTTTCTTTTTTCCTCTTTCTATCGCTCTTTCTATTTCTTCGCTTTATATTTGTCTTGTTTACCATAAAAAGAATTATTACTTCGATTGTTTTTTATTTTATTTTTCACTACTGTTTTTTTTTTTTTCACGTTTTCATCCCTTATTTGTCTTAATTCTTTCCTTTATTTATTTTCGTTCCTTTATTTCCGAATTCTTTTTCTTTTATTGGCTTTTCCTAAATGTTTCATTGCCATCTTTCACTTTCATTATTTATGTCTTCTTCTTTTTTTCTTTCCTATTTTATTCTCTTTCTTTCTTTTTTTTTCATTTCCAGATTTTTCTGCCTTTAATTTATTTTACATTCTTTATTTTCATTTTTTTTTTAATTATTTCTTTTAAATAGCGTTTTTACTTCATTCATATCAATTCATTTTCCTTCGGTCTTATTCCATTTTTATATTTCTTTACTTCTCACTTTCTCTTACTTTCCTTTTTTCTTACTTTCTTTATTTTCAAATCTGTTCTTCTCTCTCTCTCTCTCTCTCTCTCTCTCTTTTGCTCTTCATTCTTCCATTTTTACTTTATTCACTTTACGCATTCACTTCTCACTGCTTCCTGCGTCTTGTTTTTTTTTCTTCTTTTCCGGTCCTAAAAAAAAAAAAACTTAAAAAAAAACTATAAAAAAATTAAAAATGTAAATAGAAAAAAAAGAAAGACCGTTAAAGATTACGCGCATGCGCAGAGGACAAGGAAACATTTATTTGAACCAAAATTCTTGACAAGTGAAGAATTGCACCAGAAATCCGTTCCAGAAAAGTTATTCCTAGATTTTTTTATGCAATAAAACTCATATACAAGTGAAAATAAATAACATTGCATTCTCGTGCTCTTCACCATGCACCATATATATATATATATATATATATATATATATATATATATATATATATATACACACACAAAGGTATAATGAAATATTAGACCTGACCAAAGAGATTTTCCCAAAACAATACTTAGCATTTGGTAACATTTTGGGAAGTGTGTTGACTCGAGAATTTTTCGGCACCATGAAGTGTGTGTGCGCGTATATATATATATATATATATATATATATATATATATATATATATATATATATATATATATATATATATATATATATATATATATATATATATATATATATATATATATATATATATATATATATATGTATATATATATATATATATATTTACGAAGAATGGGAATGGTAATATTAGCTGTTTCCTCATAAGGAAATATTTGACCGAAAAGCCGGTATTATTGTCGGTTTCAAATTCACAAAAATCTTCTGAAACAATTTTTCAATAATTGGTTTTTCAAATCCAGTAGCTGTTATCACTCTTTCTAGTGTAGATGGGATTTCCTTTCTGATCTTTTGTTAGAAATAGTGTAGAACGTCAGCATCTTGATTATGTCATTATTTTCTCTTTCGGGTACATGTGCTATCCATTTTAATTGTTGCTGCTGTTGAAAGTCCTCAAATGATGCGGTTTCACATTTTATAAAAAGGTCAAAATGACATCACAAACTGACACATGAAGATGTAATACTTGAAAATAAAAAGAGAAAAACAATAATCTAACACATCAAACACAGAAAAGGCATGTACATAGCTACTACCCTATAAACCAAAAATAAAACTCGTTCGTTTATGAAAGCCGAAGGCGGTCAAAAAACAAAGGAAATTATCCCCGAAAACTAGATAAATGATCCAAAATGTAGAAAGAATTTTAATATTCTTTCGTTGGTTTTCCCTCAAGATGTAGTGAGACAGCAAAAATTCATACTATCAAGTTTTATCAAGTTTTATTAAATACCAATTTTATACGGTATTTATCCAATTTTCGAATAAGGTAATGAATTCATGAATAAAATGCCTTACGTTCATTTTTATTTCATGTTATGTTCAAGTACTTTGAACTGATTCCAATTCCAATTCCAGCAATAAAAAACGCCTGAATTTAGTCAAATAAATCTTGCTTACCGTTCTTGATAATAACTGTGACAGTCGAAAGAACTTGAATATCAGAAAAGAAAAAAATATGAACTTCGGACAATTTATTCATACCTTCAGTCCTGATGTACAACAAGTCATTCAAAAATTGTAAATATATAACAAAAATTGAATACATAGATATTATCGATGCAAATTAATAAAACCTGTTTGCACACACACACACACACACACATATATATATATATATATATATATATATATATATATATAAATATATATATTATGTTTTATATCTTTATATTGACTATCGCCTATAAATATGCGTTTCTCTTTTGAAACCTTTGGGTAGGTTTATCTATCTATCTAGGTCTATCTATCTATCTATCTATCTATATATATATATATATATATATATATATATATATATATATATATATGTGTGTGTGTGTGTAATGTGTGTGTATGTATAAGCAGCACGCGTAAAGTGAATGGTATGCTAAACTTTGACGCTAGCATTTGGGAACAGTTTTATGATATCGCGGTAATACTTTAAACAAGACAGAAGAAAACGACGTGTATGATTTTTTAAAGTTTTTATTGTACTTTTCTATATTTTTCGTGTATGTTCTCGTAGTCAGATGCCATCTTTATGTTGCACGTTATATATACATATATATGTATGTGTAAAAATTCAGATATAACTAAAATAAATCCGCAAAAATACAATATAAATAAAGACTAAAAGAAAATTTATTTTAGCAAATATCTTCTTTTCTAAAAAAAATATTCCTTTCCCAAACCAACATAAATGACTATAATTTTTTAAATCAAAAGAAAATGGTTAAACCTTTTATTATCTAAAATATATAATACATAAATTAATTTCAGGTTAAAATAATATAAATAATAATTATATTATTAAAAAGCCAATAACATCTACTCACTAGACACTAAATTACATCACTTAGCATCTTCCATAGTTTAATTTGACTTTCACTTAACATGAAGTACATTTATGAACGCACTTAACGGATCGCGACAGCTACTAGTGATGTGATTAAATATACTTTAATGTCTGTCTATATTTCTGAGATGAGGTATTATGTACAGTATTTACATTAGTCGGACTATTGTCCTCATCTTTGTCGCCATATTTGTCACAACGTTTCGGCCGTTGTACGCTCCGGCCTTCTTCAGGTGGTTGGAATTTCGAACTGAACCCTTTATTTCGACCACTGGGGTAGACTGTTCTAGTTCCACGTACCATGTTTGATGGATGTCAGTTATCAGTTATCTCCTGCTAATTTTGCCACTGGCACAGTGGATAAATGCGTTGGTTAGATCCAGTGACAGACCCAAAGAAGGTGAGTTCAATACCCGGTTAAGGCAGTGGAGAACTTTCAGAGGGAAAATTAGCAGGAAATAACTGATAACTGACATCCATCAAAAATTAGTCGAGGAAAAACAACGCACGTGGCCTGATGTTGCGTCAGGGAATTGACTTCAATGTCCAGTTTTATATTTACATACGCACTATCCCTGATATTAAGCACTTTCAACCATAAGTATAGCATAGCTTGAAACTATATTTAACTCCCCTCACTCATATATATATATATATATACATACATATATATATATATATATATATATATATATATATATATAATATTAGTGGAAAATATACATACATATGCAAAATATATATAAAAATTCCCATACAGGTATATTTTCAGAAAAAAAAAAAAAAAAAATTTCAAGAGGAAGGATCCAGGTAGAACTCAATGTCTAGGACAGAGTAAGGATATAATAAAAGGCTTAAACACTAATATTCCATTCGTAATTTTTTCGATTCCAATGGAATAAATTATGACCCATGGAATGTTAATCTTTGATTTTTTGAATTTATATCTTATCCAATATATATATATATATATATATATATATATATATATATATATATATATATATATATATATATATATAATGACAATAAAACTGTAGTTATTGCTGACTCGTTTCATTCAATGTGGACTTTTCACCCATGAGTATAGCATAGTTTAAAACTATATTTTACCACACACACAATAAAGTCTACATTGGACGAAACGCGTCAGCAATAACTACAGTTTTCATATTGTCATTTATATTTATAAATATTGTCTTTTGTACAGGTTAACTCTGAGAAATTTTCATATATATATGTATATATATATATATATCTGATAGTTTTTGGTTAATTGGATCATCAATCAATCAGCGTTCATTTATGTTACGAAAAATCTAAAAGACAAATTCAGAATTATTTCTTATGCTTATGTAAGCCATCAAATGACAGCTGTCTCGTTCTGATTGTAAGTATAACTATTATTAATTTTCCTATTCTCCTTAAAACTTTTTCTAAACTTTATATGCTCTGTCCATGTATGTTGCTTCAAGTCTTATCTTCATCTGTGACATCATCAGGTATTATAATCTGCCAGGTCAACATACTTTTTTTTATTGTTCCTTATGGTATCTTGCCATGTCGTAATACGTTGAAGAGTTTGGGGAAAGTAACTTTCGTTATTTCAATGCGCATTGGCTGACCATGACTGGGGCGGGTGAGATACCTCCCCCAGGGCTGCAAGTTTTCTGGAGCAGCATTTGGGTGGATTAGTATAATGATGTAGCACGTTGTTGCAATAAAGTAGACGTTGCTCCATTTAGGAATGTTGCTTAGAATGTCGATTAGAGGGGCGACAAATTCTACAATAGCCTCGGTCGGCACACACTTTTAGGTGCGCCACTAGCCGAGTGCTTTCCGATTTTTGTGCCATATTTTCCGAAGTATTTTATTACGCTATCTTGCAGGATGAATTTATATCGGAAAAAGATCCTTTCTTTCTTTTTTATGTGCCATTTTCTTTCAGGGCGTAGGCGATCATGGCTCTCTTCCTCCCTCTATCCCTTGCAGCTCTCAACAAGTTCATTTCCTCTGCTTCCTCCCCCCAGACCAAGTTCTATAATCCACTTGTTTAAGTCCTCCAGGTATGTTACATGTTGTTTTCTCTTGCTCCTCTTTCCCTCTATTCGAGCCGTCGGTATCAGATTCTTCAGGCCCTCCTTCCTCATTATATGTCCCAGAAACGTCAGCTGCCTCTTCCTGATATTAAGTATAAGCCTCCTCCTTGTTTGCAACCTCTCTAAGACATCATCGTTGCTCACACGCTCGATCCATAATATCCTTCTCATCTTTCTGTAGAACCACATCTCTGTCGCCTCGAGTCTCTTCTTTATCCTTGAGGAAATCGTTCAACATTCGCTGCCGTAAAGAAGGACAAATGTCACGTAACAGCTCAGTATTCTTTTCTTTGTTACCAAAGAAATCCCCCTGTCTCGCAGTACACTGCCTAGCTTTTGGAATGTGTCCTTGGCCATCCCACTACGTCTACGGATCTCAGTGTCGCGCTTACCGTCCTCTGTCAAAACGCTTCCCAGATATCTAAATTTCCGCGTCTGTTTGATTCTAGTGTTCTCGACCTGCAAATTTCATATCTGGCCCATCCTCTTACTGATGATTCATGCATTCTGTCTTCTTGTAGTTTATCTTTAGTCCTTTCTACCAATTTAAATATATTCGATTGAAAAAGTTTAACAAATGAATTCAACAGAAACTGGGAATTTCATACACAGCATGGGCCAAAAGTTGGTATACAGCGGTTTTTATTTATATAATGACGTGACTTTTTATTTTTTTTTATAGGTATTCTGCATAATGGCAAATCATCCGAGTCGAGAGGAAATAAAGAGAATTCTTAAATACTGGATGATAAAAAATACTGAACAGGTCGTCAAAGCGTAGAGAGAAGCAACTGACACTGTTCTGCTAACAATTTATTCTATCTATATCTATAATTCTGAAAAATGTGTGTGTATGTGTGTGTGATCGGATGTTGTTTATGCGTTTTCCACATTTTTCATCCGATTTCGATGAAATTTTTTGTTTGATAAATAATTATTCAGTGCCCGTTTTGAGTCCAAATTGATGGCAACAATGGCACTCCACTACTTCGTGTCCATTATAAATCTCAGCAACGTTTTACTATTTCCTGTCTGTTATTGGATATATATCTTTCATAAAAACTTTAATAAAAAATAAATAGTTTAAATCATCACAATAATATTATCTATATCTGTAATTCTCTAAAGTCTGTGTGTCTGTATGTGTGTGTGTGTGTGTGTGATCGGATGTTGTTTATGTGTTTCCACAGTTTTCATCCGATTTCGATGAAATTTTTTTTTTGTTTGACAGATAATTCTTCAGTGCCAGTTTTGGGTCCAAATTGGCTGGAAAAAATTACAATGTTGAAGGTGAAAAATCGAAAATCTTTAATCTTTTTGGGGGCTGACTTTAAACTTAAATTGCTCCAATTGAACGGCAAAAATTCCCAGTAATGAAAGACCCGGTCGAAGGCGGATTATACTTCTAGTAAGAGATAAACTTGGTAAAAGAAAACGGGTTCAAACCGAAATCTGGACGTCTTAGGACGCCTTTAAATGAAGTAAATTAGATAACAGTGTTAAACAAATGTAACAAAGGTCCTTAGAAATTCCCGTTTTAGTAACGCCTCAGATGCCAAGTAATTACCGGAGCCTCCTTCTATACGAAAGGTAAAGCCAAGGGGGACAACTCCTGACGTTCGTGTCAAGAGTAATTCAAAGGCAAACATTTAATCTGCATGAGCATTCTTCTCTCAACTGCCATAGCATAATATATTTTCGATCTTCTGTGTGTGGTGTCCCTTCAAGACAGGATCATCGCTCTTCACAATTGCTTATCCCTTGTGACTATTAGCACTTGTTTACCTTTTTGCTAAGGCTCTTGGCTCCCCCTATTCCTCCACCCATCTCCACAACTTATCAGGAAACTGGCTCGCTGCGTTCCTTTATTTCTTTTGCCTTCAATACACCCTATGAGGGTTAAGTTTGCTTAGCCTTCCTTCCTCATTATGTGTTCAAGTGATTTTAACTGTTCTTTTCCTCGTTCTGAATAAAAGTATTCTTTCTGTTGCTATATTCTTTAAGACTTTCTTCATGCTTACTTTGCTACGTCCATTGTCTTTTTGTCGAACCACATTTCTGCTGTAGCTTCTCACCCGCTGGGAGACAGTTCAACATTCCCTGCCATACAAGAGAATGGTTAACACATAGCAATTCAGCACTCAGTTAAAACACTTCCCAGATATTTAAACTTCTGATCCTGCTTGATAATGGTATCTTTAATTTGTAACTTGCATCATTTTTTTTTTTTTTTTTTTTAAATCCTTTTACCACAAGCAAGGCGGGGATTTCCCTAGTACGCAGGAATTACAGGGAGTGAAAGTGAGAGAAAAGACTGAGTATAGAGAGGATTAAGGAAATGACAAAACAAGAACAGGATTCAAGACGATAAAAGATGGCGATTGACGTTGCATTCAAATTTTTAACTTTGCATTTATCATGGAAGCAAGCAAACGGAAGGGAGTTCCACAGACGGGAAGTACGAGGAAAGAAACAGTTTAAAACCGAGTTCGTGGTTGCATTTAGCTATTTCAACAGTAAACAGGTGGGCTTTTTGATCGAAAGTAGCCTTGGATTTAAAATCAATTCCTTTCCAAATCACAAGGATTAATTATAGATTATTTTAATATTTACATCTGAATTACTATGGAAGTTGAATTTAAAAAAATTAAAGGAATATAAATATATGGCTGTTGAAGGAAATAGTACACCCGAAACGTATAGCAACCTTTATAAAAATGTCAAACAATTTTGCCGCCAATTATATCGTGTCAACTTTTTATATGCTTAAGATTTTAAAAGGAACTTGTATATTTGTGTGCTAATAAAATCCTATGTTATAACCAAAATATATCGAACTGCAAAAAATGTTGCCCGATCTGCGAGTGTTTTAGGTATACGCAGCCTTGTAAGCCGTCAATTTAAATCAAGAACCTCCCCCCATACACTTCACGGCACGTACACCAAAAATGCTAAGATCTAATATTAACAGCTGCAGATAGTGTTGCTTTTTTTCGAGCACTCCAGGCGCCAATGACCACTCATACGATGTTTTGTATCTCCATTAGATTATTTATATATACATATTTATTTTTGACACCTGCCATCATTAACGTATTTTGCTTATTATTATTTGGTGGGAGATAGATTATATGAAAGAGAGAGAAGAGAGAGAGAGAGAGAGAGAGAGAGAGAGAGAGAGAGAGCAGTAAAAACACAAGATAGATAAAAGATAGGTCTTCATTCATCTTGCTATCTGGCGAATTGTTCGTTCGCATGTCTTATTTCCTTTGTGTTCAATTTTATCCTCTTCGGCGCCAATCAGGCAGTTTTTGACTTTTCGTTTTCCTTTGAGAAGACCCTGGAATATTCCCGAAAACAAATATCATTTTTATTTGCTTTTTAATATAGATTCTGAAAGGGAAACAAAAAGGAAGCTAGGCGAAATGAACATAGAAAATAATCTTTGAAAAAATAATAAAAGATAAGAATCATTAGTGAAGTTTCAAAACGAAAAAAAATGAACGCGGACATTACCTGTAGACAAATTATATTAAATAGTTCAATAACGTTCAGCAAAGGCGCCATTTTATATATATATATATATATATATATATATATATATATATATATATATATATATATATATATATATATATAATGTGCGTGTGCGTGCGTGTACACACACGTCGTACTGAAGATTATCAATATTTTTATATAGAATTGTTCGTACACAAATACACACACACAAATATACACACATATATATATATGTATGTAAACATACAAACTGGCGTCGGACTGAAGATTATCAATGTTTTTATATAGAATTTTTCACAGACAAATACACACATACACATATGTATACACACACGTCGTTCTGAAGATTATCAATATTTTTATACAGAATTGACAAATACACACAGACAAATACTCTCACTCACACACACACACACACACACACACACACACGAACACACATATATAATCTAAATATATATTTATATGCCTGTTTGAACAGTTTTCTTTATACATATTACTAATCTAGAACAGGACGACAGGGCGCCAGTATATATATATATATATATATATATATATATATATATATATATATATATATATATATAGTTGTGTATTTGAGCAGCAACCCCTCTCTAATACATGTTACATTAAAAATGAATGACGAGGTACTACTGTTAAGGTAAAAGAAATCAGATATTTTAATAAAACGGTATATATATATATATATATATATATATATATATATATATATATATATATATATATATATGCTAAAGAACTGAACAATGTTGGTGGCATCAACAGACAACAGCAAAAAGGTTCAGAACATCAACAATCAACGAAAGACAGCTCGAGTCGCTACTCAGGTTTTACGCACTCGTGATCTTCAGGATATTAGAATATATATATATATATATATATATATATATATATATATATATATATATATATAGTATTTACATTAGTCGGACTATTGTCCTCATCTTTGTCGCCATATTTGTCACAACGTTTCGGGAGTTGTACGCTCCGGCCTTCTTCAGGTGGTTGGAATTTCGAACTGAACCCTTTATTTCGATCACTGGGGTAGACTGTTCTCGTTCCACGTGCCATGTTTGATGGATGTCAGTTATCAGTTATCTCCTGCTAATTTTCCCTCTGAAAGTTCTCCACTGCCTTAAGGTCGGAGCGTACAACGGCCGAAACGTTGTGACAAATATGGCGACAAAGATGAGGACAATAGTCCGACTAATGTAAATACTGTACATAATACTCATCTCAGAAATATAGACAGACTCTGAAAGATCGGTACGGACCCGATATATATATATATATATATATATATATATATATATATATATATATATATAACAGACAACAAATGTCTGTTATATTTGATCATGAGCCGTTCTAAACTTCGTATAGTTGCTTTAATTTCGGGAGAAAATAAAGACAGAAATTGTCCAACATTTAGATATATTTTTATTATGCTACTCCTTGATCTAAGCTTTCGACTCACATGAGCCATCTTCAGAGTGGTTAGATGATCATCTTTTGTGGTGAATATCTTTGTCTAAATGTCTATGTATAACCACTTTTCTAATGTCTGTACCTATTTGGTGCAGTTGGGTTGACCATTATGACACGTATAGACCGCTACTAAGAACTTATAAAACGCTGATCAAAACGCCCGTCTAGGAGGTTATCTCGCAGGTCAACCCGCTGTTGCACCTGGATTTTTTTATGATAGTGGTATGTTCTGGTGTGAGTTACATACTACAGATAGATAGATAGATAGATAGATAGATAGATAGATAGATAGATAGATAGATAGATAGATATTACTGGGTAAAATAGCTAATATGAATGTCAGTACACAATTGCTCAATAATGTCATGACTAGTAGGGACTCAAATTCAAAGAATATCGGTCCACGATATTGATATTCTCTGGTCAAAATGACCATGCACACACACATACACCACAAATGTACATACAGACACACAAATACACACACACACACACACACACACACACATACATATTCACATATATATAAATATAAATATAAAAGTGAACATAGAAGTCAACACTTAGAGGCGACAGTCTGTTTCATGCTAAATGCAATCGTCAGGCCACGTGTGCTGTTATTTAAATAAATTGCCATCTAAAATAACAGCACAAACAGACTGTCGCATCTAAGTGTTGACTTCTATGTTCACTTTTTTATATTTATATTTACACACGCTCTATCTCTGATATTGAGCACTTTGTTCCATAAATATAGCACACCTTAAGACTATATTATTTATATATATATATATATATATATATATATATATATATATATATATATATGTGTGAAAACATTTTTAGTGCCTTCTTCTTACTAAGAGTCGACTGATTTTTTTTTATTTAAATAATAAGTCACTTCAGAACATAGGTGATAATGTCTCTCCGCAATTTCCTTTTTACTATCCGTGAATTGTCGTGGAAATATAGTAGAGCGGTGTACTGTTGCCTTCTCCTAGACTGACCGCTTCTCAAGGATAGAGAAACCAGTTTACTCTGCAATATCTTAGGGAGAAGATATAGATTATTGTCTTTTCCAAAGGCATTAGTTCAAAAACAAATATAATAGACCCAGTGGAAATAATTTGTATGAATAATAGTTACACATCTTAGTAAAGACATTGTCAAGATATATTTTCTCTTTTAAATAAAAATTCTGAAATTATTTGAAAAAAAAAATCCAGGATGTGAGGTCTGGTGACCTCGGCGGATTCCCAACAGGACCTCTTCGACCTGAAGTTCCTTCCCTCTGCTTCCTCCCCCAGACCACGTTCTGTCATCCACTTGCTTAATTCCGCCAGGTATGTCACACATTGTTTTCCCTTGTCTCTCTTTACCTCTATTCAACCTGTGAGTATGTTGTGGAGTGATTTCACAGTGGAGGCTTGTATTTGTACTAAATCGGTCCTAAAATAGGTTCGACGTACAAAACGTTAGGAACTTGATATAATAGGTATAACGCAGAGTAATCTAGTTGTGGTGGCTGATACTTTAGTGTCCGACTAACGGTCGCCTGGCATCGACTGACTGACCAACTCACTGAGCGACTCCCTCGTTACTCTTACTACTCCTACTTATTATAGGTAGGAGAGTCTATTAACTATAGAATAGGTGTGTTCCACTATAACAGAGTATCAGATTCTCCAGGCCCTCCTTCCTCATTATATGTCCCAGAAACTTCAGCTGCCTCTTCTTGTTTAAGCAAGTGGATGACAAAAAGTAGTATAGGGGAGATGGCACAGGGAAGGAACTTGTTGAGAGCTGCAAGTGATAGAGAGAGGTGGAGAGCCATGATCACCTACATCCTGAAAGGACACGGCACGTAGAAAGAATATTTACCCATTTTATTATATTCTTTAATAGATATATATATTCATCTGACAGCAGTATCATATCTATGAGAAGGTAACATTTTTTAAATTTCAAATTTTAAGATCTTTCAATGCATGACATACTTAGCGGCCTTAAGCAAGTGGATGACAGAACGTGGTCTGGGGAAGGTGGCACAGGGAAGGAACTTGTTGAGAGCTGTAAGGGATAGAGAGAGGTGGAGAGCCATGATCGCCTACGTCCTGAAAGGACATGGCACATAAAAAAAAATGAAGAATTTCAGAGAAGTTAATTTTTAAATATTTAAAATTTTGATAAAAGGGAAAAATAGTGAACAATCCGATAAATTTATCTTCTTGCCGTTTCTGCACATGTGAACATCTTTAATTTTCCATTTTATATTTAAGTATTTGCTAAATGGCATTGATCAGATTGAAACAAAAGGAATCACCGTTTTGAACGGCAAACCTTCGTTCGACTTATACACCGGCCCATTAATTATTCAAAATTTAACACTTTGGGCCCTGACCACCGCTTTACCGGTGGTAGAGAAAAATGATTTAATGTCCAGCCACCGGTTGAACGATGGGTAAACACTTGTAACTATTTTTATATCTACTGTGAAACATTACATATCAATTATTTGCGAATTTTTCTCAGGAGCCTAAGCAGAACGGTTAAAATTTTTCAGGAACGCAGGGCACAAAGGTTTAAATACACCAGGTGTCATGATTCAAATTTAAATACTGAGGCAAACGGTAACTGGCTATTGCATTTCTAGCAAAAACTACCTTACGTTCTATATATTGTATTGATTTCATGACACATGAGTGTGTATGGGTGTGTGTGGGTGCGTGTGTTTACAGGGTGCGATGGGTAAATTGTCGCTATTTCATAGTTTTAATTTCGTGCATGTGTTCCGTTTGTTTTTGATTTTGTCAACTGCACAGTATAGTGGGGTCATCAATCTGTGAGCAAAAGAGGACCATGATGCAATTCACTCCAACAGAATTTTGGAAATGGCATGCTGTACTGCTTGGCATTCATGCGAGAATCACGAATACAAACATTCAAACGCCAATCTGAGTACAGTGCAGAAGATTCGGAAAGAGTTTGATGAGTCTAATGGTGATTAAGAAGGTGTTTGGAGTGATCACTAGTGATGGTGCCGTTATGCTTCACTCCATGTTCCCTCAGTCTCAACACAGCGTCCTACATCATTGTACCGTGAGGAGGTAGTGCAAGAAGTTGGCTGCTTCTGGAAACATGACTCTGCACCATTCCACATAATCAGGAGAACAAAGTCATAGCTACCAGACAATTTTTTCGACCATACATCTTGCCACCTATCTACCCAAACTACACCCACCATGATTATTATGAGTGGAGCGCAGATGAGTGAGAGACCAATAAAACTCCTTGTAACACCAAAGAACTGAAGCTAAGGATTATGGCAGCATTCACCAACTTAAATATGGCGACCCTCCAGAAAAGTTGTAGGAGGATCTGAAGTCGTTTGGAGGCCGTGATTGAAGCCAATGGTGATTTTATTAAATAAATTCACTCTTTGGTATTTTAATATGTTTGTGTGTATTTTTGGGAAAAATATCTATTAAAATGAGATGTCATTTTTATTTACATTTTTGCGTAATTTATCCGGCAGTTTATCCATATATATATATATATATATATATATATATATATATATATATATATATATATATATATATATAAATGCCTTTTGTCCTCTGGGAGACTTTATCAAAGCAAAGTAGGATTTATTTTTTATGCACATGATTATATACAAAAGCGAAGATATTATTGTTTTATCAACGCTTTTAAATTTAAGAACGCGTCGGCTACGAATAGTTTTTCCTCTTGTCCCTTTTATTTATTTGGTTCCTTTTACTCCCTATCTGAATATAATCTCTCTCTCTCTCTCTCTCTCTCTCTCTACATACATGCACACACACACACACACATATATATATATATATATATATATATATATATATATATATATATATATATATATATATGAAGGAAAGTAAAAAATATTAGCATCCCTTATCTAAAGATATGTCATACCGAACGTATGTAGAATTTTTTTACAAAAAAAATTTATCCTCAATGTATAAGGATATATATATATATATATATATATATATATATATATATATATATATAGTGAATATAGAAGTCAACACAAATTTAAAAGGCGACAATCTGTTTCATGCTATATACAATCGTCATGGGCCACGTGTGCTGTTATTTTTCTATATATATTTATATATATATATACGGGTCAGTGGTGCATTGTGGGTAGTCTATTATGCCAGTTATTTTACCGGAAGTCGTTTATTATTTATTTGGGTTAAATTATTTTGCTTGTTTTTATTTATTTTTATTTTTTGTTTCTTATTTTATTTATTTATTTATTTATTTTAATCGGTGTTTTTATTAACGTAGTAAAAATTTGTTTATATCACTTGTTTAATAGTTTTGTTTTGGTTTGAGAATTTAATTAAAGCTATTTGTTCAATTTTGGGGTTGAATGTTGTAGGTTGATTATTCTAACTATTAGTTTGGCAGGATATTCATATATATATATATATCCTTAACTTATAGATATGCAAGAGAGAAATCGCATATGCATGTCTCTTTATATATATATATATATATATATATATATATATATATATATATACATACAGAGTCGCGCACAGTAGGGACAATTTATTAAAAGTATAATTACATATGGAAATGTTATTTAACAGTTATTTAATTATTATATGTTCTGTTCAAAATTTCCTTCTCTTTTCTCAAAACACATTTCAATTCTATACCTCCCTGGTTTATTAACACATCGAAGAGTTTCCTCTGACATTTGACTCCATTCATATTTTATTTTTTCTTTAAGTTACTCATTATTTTTGGGTGCGTCTGATAAACAACTGATGTCAAATATTTATAAATAAAACTTAATCAATACAAAACAAAACTTGAAGGGGGAATTTATTCTATCACCTGTAAGGATTGCCAGAAAGAAAATGTTGGAGAAACCTCAAGAAGTTTAAATAAAAATTATATGAACACCAAATATACATAAAAAACAAAAAAACAACACATTAAACGCATTTATTGTTCACCGTAACGAAACCGATCACAATTGACATAAAAATGCTACTCTAATTAAATTCAATATAAAGAAAACAATTCACTACGACGAAAATACCTAGAAGTTACATTAATTGCTAGTTCATCAACAATAAATTTACGTCCAGGTTCTTATAGCGTTTCACCAAACCTGGCTATCTGTTTTGTTATCCCAATGTGTGATAATTAATAACAAAGATGATGTAATGAAAAATAATATAGATGAATTTGAGATTGCAAAAAAAAAATTCTTTCAAAAATTTTTTTCGAAAATATTCTTTCAAAAATTTTGAAACATCCAGCGTCTCTCGTTCACGCGCATGTGTAGTCACAACAAGGTCAACAAACCGACTCCGATGAAGTCCTAACGGATGAAACCCGTCACAATTACTTTACGAAATTTGTCATGCATCTCTTCTTTCAAAACTGTTCTTGATATATAAAAATTTATATAAAGATTATATAATATCTATCTATCTATCTATCTATCTATCTATCTCTCTCTCTCTCTCTCTCTCTCTCTCTATATATATATATATATATATATATATATATATGTATGTATGTAGTGATTTTCTAAGCGCTGCTTAGATGTGGCATAAGGCCGAAAATATGGAGCACCCAGTGAGGATCGAACTCACTACTCAGTCGTAATTGTTCTAGCGAGACAAGCTTGGTAATATGTATGTATGTATGTATGTATCTATGTATGCATAATGTGACTGTATATAAATATAAAAATGTAAATATATTATTTCAACTATATATATATATATATATATATATATATATATATATATATATATATATATATATATATAAAATATTATATTTATATATATTAAGTAACCATAAATATGTATGTATGTATTGCGAATTGTATCTTCCCAAAATGTTGTAGGCGCATACGTTTTTGTGTCTCTATGGACGTGACCAGAGGCAACGTCTTTCCAACAATGTGTGTTTGTGTGTTTATTAGTATGTAATGAATGCGTGTGTTGAATAAACTTATTCATTCGTGTCTTTTTATGCGAATATTCGTCCGTTACGATAAACAGTTCTTATTTTCTTGAATAACGATCTTTAATCTGAGAAGCTTTAGCTAGAGAGAATAATCCTAGCATTGTTTACGTGTTCCGAATTACATCGAGGAAATAATAACGCCTGGATTATTTCACTTGACAGATATATCCTTCACGACTTTATATATATATATATATATATATATATATATATATATATATATATATATATATATATATATATATATATATGTGTGTGTATAATGTTAATGCGTGCAGGGCTTAACGGTAGGTTTTTCTGCCCTGAAAGATGCTGGTTCAAATCTTGCCGGAGAGTGCAAATATTCCTTTTAAGATTTCTCGAACATTCAGGCCGGTAGACGAAAATAAATAAATACACTGCTTAATGAATAAACGGAGCCACAACTCAAATACGAGTATCTACTAAAAATAATGTTTATATATATATATATATATATATATATAGGGCAGCAACCCCACTCTTATAAAAGTTTCGTCAAAGACAGATGACAAAATACTAAGATTAAGCTTTTTATTTAACTTTTCTTGTATTCGTAAAAGTGTTTTCTTTTCTGGACACGTGTGTAAAAACTGTCCAAATTATTTTACATATTCGAGCACTTTTGTTTATTCTTTTAGCTATTATCAAGGATGATTTTTATTTTTTATTGAATATGTGTTTTTTTTATATATGTCTTTGAAGTTATAGGGGTGTTTCATTTTCCAAACACGGTCAGCATGTTGTGGCCGTGTTCATGTTATTGAGTGTTTGAAGAAACTTCAACAGAATGTAGAAAGCACTAGAGGGCCTTTTTCGTCCTATTTGGGACTCCTCAGCAGTGAATCGAACCCGGACCGTTACGATACAACGCAAGCGTCATACCACTGAACCAACAGACCTCAGTGACGAAGAAGAGACCAACTAGACTTGATATAGCGCAGCTACTCACTACATACCGGGGGTGATACTCATTCAAATATACATAACCCAACGGATAGGGCTCCAAGCGTAACGTCTTCTTTCAGTATATTAGAAGGTGGATGAAGCAGGGTTATTTAGGTGATATAAACTTTGGGGTCATTTGACTAATCATTCATAGTAATTCATCGAGACTAGAAAAATCTTCAACAGAATGCAAAAAGCCCTAGGCAGACGTTTCGTTCTATTTGGGACTCATCAGCAGAGTGCATTCAGTACTGAGAATCGAACCCGGAGCGTTATGATACAACGCAAGCTGGCCAGCTTCTAATGCTCTACAGGGAGCGGCTTGGTAAAGAAGACGTTGCTTTTGGAGCCATATATATATATATATATATATATATATATATATATATATATATATATATATATATATATATATATATATATATATATATATATATATATATATATATATATATATATATATATATATTAAACACTAATATTCCATGGAATATTAGTGTTTAAGCCTTTTTATTATATCCTTACACTGTCCTAGACATTGAGTTCTACCTGGATTCTTCCTCTTGGAATTTTTTTTCAAAAAAATATACATATATGGGTATTTATATTTAGATATTTTGCATATGTATGTATATTTTATATATATAATATATATATATATATATATATATATATATATATATATATATATATATATATATATATGGCTTCATTTCATATGGATTCATTTCTGTAGTTTACTGCTACCAGCATGCAGAAATATTTCTCCTCCCGATGATGGCCATTTTGGCCGAAACTAGTCGAGGAATCTAAATGAAATAATAATAATAATAAAATGAAAGAATATTAATCTACCACCCAGTTTGTCTAAAGATTTTAATTTTTTAATATTTTTTTATCGTTCAATATATATATATATATATGCATGTCGGGCCCCCAGGTATTAATGTACTATACTGAAAATATATCCGTTGTCACTGCACAAGTTGCATCGGCGCCGCACGCACGTTTTATTACCGCAGCGTTTGTGTGGCGCATCACGTTCGTTAAAATCACGTTGGGAAATCAAACATAAACTGAAATCCAAGTGTTTGAATTTAATATCTGCGGCCCAATTTAGGATCACGACCCAATGTTTAAGAAGCGCTGACCTAAAAGGTATGAGATAAAAGATTGATTCATATACTATCAAGTGAATTTGTATGAAAACCAACCTATCGGCCTCAGCGGGATTTTGAACTAAGAACGTCCATCCTACTTTCAACGACAATAACAAAAAAAAAATCACTACAAGCAAGGTGATAAAAATATTAAGCCGCAATGGGTTATTGCAAGGGAATGAATCATAGAAAAAATTGGAGGAGGGTGGAAATAAAAGAACAGGAGTCAGAAGGTAACAATAGGCATTACATTTATATTTTTGAAGATCTTAGTTAACAGGAAAACAACAAACCGGAAGTGATTTCCATAAGCGAAGTGCGAAAGAAGGAACAGTTTGCTAAGAACTTACAGTCTGTCTGAAAAGCAACAGGAATGGGTGTACTGTGTGATCTATGGGCGAAAGAGGGATAGGCAGATTGTGATATCATCTAAAATATCTGTGGAAAATATAACAGTAATCAGCAGTGTGTATTCTCAGTGCACGAGAAGCGATGAGAGTTGTGTCAGGACAAATCGTGGCTGCTTCACCATGACAATGCACCTGCTCACAGTGCCCTGAGCATCCGGCAGTTTCTAGACGAGAAGGACATCACCGTACTGAAACAACCTCCCTGCTCACCTGATCTTTCTCGTGTGACTCTTTTCTTTTCCCCAACCTCAAGGCGATCATCAAGAGGACCCGTTTTGAAGGCGTGGAGGTCATCAAGGGGGCCGTAATGAGCAAGCTGAGGGGCATCCAAGAAGAATCCTTTTAGCAGTGCATGGAATTGTGGTAGAGAAGGACGGAAAAGTGCATTAGACTCGAAAGGGGTTTGCTTTGCAGCGGAAACCGGGTAGTTCGTTGTTTGGAATTGAAATAAATTGTTTGAGACACTAAACCCGTTACTTTTCACACAGGCCATGTATGCCGTATATACTCGCTTATTATTCAAACTTTGAAGCCCTAATATTGACGTTAATTTGACTACAGTAAATAGATATATAGTTTGGTGAACGGCGTATCAGGGCCAGCAGTAGATACGTTCATTTTATATCTTGTGTATGCTGCGGCATCCATAAAGATTAGATCTTCAAAGTTGCATGATAAAAGTGTATATACGGTATATAGCAATTTTAACACGATGATACCTAGCTAATAACCTAGCATAGTACTTAAATTCCAGATGTCGAGGCCCCAAAGCAGAAATCTTACCAGAACAATTACTACGAAAATATTTATATAGAGGACGTTATGGCAGCGGAAAAGTGACTGAAGACAAGATGCCATGTGAGGACCACCAACGTTGCAGATTCTTCTTTGCATTTTGTTAAGAATTACTAAATGATAGCAAAAGCACAAGAGTGGTGTTGCAGCAATATTAATCGAACGGAAGAATTATTATATCATTGTAATAGGCTAAACTAAATACCTTCAGTTGAGGTCAACGAGAATTCAAATAAAGCAGACGGATTTTGCTTGCCGACGTGACCAACAAATGTTATGACTAAGTTGTAAATTAACGACAGTCATTACAATAACGATGTACGTGGGAGCAGGACAGAAGTCAAGGTAAGAATATATCTTGTGTCCTTTATAGCAAGTTATAGAGGATTTGCGAGATCAAGTGTTGCAAATGTCGTAAATTCATTTGTTTCCCTGTTGGACATCGACCGCACCTTGTGCAACTGTTTTATTGCTTCTCGGAAACACAAAATGCCGTCATTACCGCACCTACTTCTACACACACCTCGATTGGTGAAGCCTCTATTGTATAAAATTAATTTATTGTTATTGTCGATATGAGAGGTTACCGTTAACGGCAATATACAATTCTTTTGTTTTATTCTAACAACAAAGTCAAATTAAATAAAATTTGCTCCGTTATTTAGAACCGGTTTTGAAATGACCGGTTTATACTAATCAACAATTCGTCCTTGCATGGAGTATTGCGGTCATATATGGTCTGATAGGCTCCAGAGGCGGATATGCAATATAATTGGCCCTGCTCTGGCATCTCGTCTACAGTCACTTTCTCACAGACGCGCAGTCGCCTCTCTCTGTCTGTTTTACAAATACTTTCATGGCAATTGCTCCGAGGAGCTGCATTCGCTGGTTCCCAGACTTCATGAGTTCAAGCGCCTTACGAGGCTGACATCCCGTTCTCACCCTTTCACTGTCGAAACTCCTAAATGTAGCCGTCTCTTCTACTCCAATAGCTTCATGTCTCGCACCTCTCGCCTGTGGAACTCCCTTCCCTATTCCAGTTTCCCTGAGAGCTATAATCTCCAACTATTCAAATGTAATGTCAATCGACATCTCCAGTTGCCTTGATCTATCCATTACCCTTCTCCTCATCCTTTCTTCTACCACTCCTATCTGATCTTGCTCCAAATTTTCTGCAACTCTTTGCGTCCTAGTGGCTTCTCGCCTTGCTTGCAGTGAAACGCTTATATATATATATATATATATATATATATATATATATATATATATATATATATATATATATATGTCAAAGGAAAGATGAATTAATACGCCAGGACCAGGTTAATGACTGCATAGACTATGATGCAGTAAATGTTAAAATAATTTGGCAAACATGGATAAACGTGCCTGCAATATGACTGAAAAAGAAATGTGAAAAGAAAGGTTTTCCCATGACACCGCTTTTTAACTAGCTTCACTCTTCGGCAATGTTTATTGTTTTCAAAACTGATAATTAGAATGGGAATAAAACTTAAACATATGATGAAAGTGAATTTATACATTTTTTTTTGTTCTTGAGAATTGACAAAAAATAATAAACACTATTTATTAGACTGACTATTTACAAGAATAATTTTATATTTACAATATAAACGTAATACAATGCAATATTCATCATTTACTAATTCATAAAGAAATAAATGTGAAAAACATTTTTATTTATAAATTTATAAACATTAATTAAATTAAAATATGTGAACCAACTATAAGGAAATCTTTATTATTTACTATTTTATAAAGTTCGAATCAGTTGGTAATTAGCCGGTGTTTTGCCAACCATTCCAATAAATATTATAATAAATAAATAGTGTAAATAAACAATCTAATAAATAGTGTTTATTTTTGTTGGCAACTCTCAAAAACAAAAAATGTATGAATTCACATTTATATATTTAGGTTTTATTACAATTCTAAGCATCGTTTTTAAAACAATAAACAAAAAGCGATGTCATGAGAAAAACAGTTCTTTTGACACTGTCTTATTGTAGGTATGTTTATCCATGTTTGCTAATAAATCATAAACAGAATTTAATTACATTTGGTTGGGGTGCAGAGAAATTCAATAAAATAATTTTAATACTAGTTTTTAATGATAACATTATCAAAGGTACGATTTATTAAACAAATATATTAGAACTTTTAATCGCTAAATATTGTCTATCGTCGGAGTTAGCTCCTCCTCAGTTCCTTAATCCTTTAACAGGGGTCTCTCTCCCCTGGCTATAAATACTAGCTGACCTTCGCCTCGATCTCTCTTTTCCCTCAGGCCTTGGACCGTTACCTCGCTTGGGAGTAAGGTGGTAATTCTCTCATTTCAGCTAACACCAATATGTGAGCTCTCACAGATACAGCGTTTCTCTCTCCCCTGGCTATAAATACTAGCTGACCCTTCGACTCGATCTCTCTTTTCCCTCAGGCCTTGGACCGTTACCTCGCTTGGGGGTGAGGTGGTAATTCTCTCATTTCAGCTAACACCAATATGTGAGCTCTCACAGATACACCGTTTCTCTCTCCCTTGGCTATAAATACTAGCTGACCCTTCGCCTCGATCTCTCTTTTCCCTCAGGCCTTGGGCCGTTACCTCACTTGGGGGTGATGTGGTTTACTTTGGACTTAATTAAAGTCCAACTTTCTTATGTAGTTGGACCGGCTAGCAGGAAAATTTATCTCACATGTGTTTTACATACTTATCACCGCCACTGTCCGCTACACTATATTATGATATTAATAACCCTGTGTTTTCATTACTAAAAACGTTATATTCAGTTGATAGACAGATCTGAGTAGACATCTCGGTTTTTAATAGTGATGTTGACATCGTTTGGCCTGGGTAATCGAATGTCTTGTATAAAGAAAACGGACTTCTCGACGGTGACGAATCTCCTTTACCGAGTAAACTAATTTTAAGGTAAGCTTGTTTAACTGCTCAGCCACAAGATACTTCACAGCATCGCATGACTGAACTACACTTGCACACGT
The DNA here is from genome assembly GCA_903632075.3 of Acanthosepion pharaonis. Lineage (NCBI taxonomy): Eukaryota > Metazoa > Mollusca > Cephalopoda > Sepiida > Sepiidae > Acanthosepion > Acanthosepion pharaonis. Next base: position 158,886 of record CAHIKZ030001879.1, read on the forward strand.
TTTGTTGTGACTTTTAGCCTATATCTGCTAACCTACATATATTTACATATGGAAACATATATAGAATTTCATTGCAAATTATTTTACTTGAGAAATGCATTGCAAATTATTTATAGCCATTTGTCTAATTCTTAATATCACGGGTAGGATTTATTAAATAAATACTTCGTAACTTTCATTTTCTTCGAACTCAGTTTACAGGAATAAGATTCTATATATATTTTTCAACCAATAAAATACCATCAGGATGTTTATTTGATAAACAATAATTACTATGGCGAATATTGCTAAAATACATATGGAGCGTAGTTATTTTGGGGCCATTTAGTTAATAACAATACTACCTCCCTTCACCACTTCAGAAAATTTGAGAAAAAGATTTCCGCGAGCAAGCGTGAAATTATTTTCTAAGTTATGAAAGACTTGGATTCAAAAATTCACACCCCTATGTGAAATTAGATTTTAAACCTCCCTTACGGATATAAAAATATAAGCATACTGTTTCTCGGGGTTTAAAACGATCACACTTAGGATTTCATCGGACTAAAGTGATGTTTACGTTAAAGTGATTAAACATACGTAAAGAATAGGTCATGCTGAGAATATTAAATTTAAATAATTTTTTTTAAAATTATAGGTATTTGGTCTATATTTCGGACGATTTCATTTAGTTTGTTTTCATTTTGTTTATATTTTATCAATTTTGTTATTAAATATCTCACATTGACCACAACAATAACAACTGTGAAAGAAACATAAGCAAAAAGAAACTAAAATGAATCGACTAGAACACACACACACACACACACACACACACACACACACATATATATATATATATATATATATATATATATATATATATATATATATATATATATATATATATATGGAGGGTTAAAAAGAGCAGCTCCGACTGCTATTAAGCATTACTCTTCAAGTACATTGAATTAAGTTCCTCGAGCCGCTGTCGTATTTCGTATAGAGAAAAACGTTAAAATTCACCTCCTTTCTAACGATGGCCTAGAAGTAAGATATCTGACTTATGTCAAATCCATCGAGTTTCGATCCCGGCTTGAAGCAGTCTGATGTCTAACCACTCTGAGTCGCTGTGATACGGCGAAACGGTCTGTCTGTGGATGACTATATTTTTTAAAGAATAGAAAATTTCACTGTCCTCTCCTCCATCATGCGCATGTGTAATCACATCAACGCAGTCAACACTTTAGTCTAATGAAATCCTAAACATGTCACACGAAAAGATTTTTTTCCAATTTTTTATAGATTTTAATCAAATTTTTGTTCATAAATAAAAAATGTATATATCGTTTTTCCATAAATGAAAATTAGGAAAGAAGAGATTATCAGTAGTCAAGAATTAATGCAAATGTTACTCGTAGGATAGGGCTTCTATATGTAGCATTGCTAAGGGTTTTACTATAAAAATACAGTGAAAGTCCAGAAGGATTAGACCGTCCGTAGACAGGAGCTACAGAATGTATAGAATATAACATCCCTAGTAAAGCTTATCTGTCAGTCGTGGGTTTAATCCCTAGATCAAACAGTGGGGGAAATACCCCCGCACAGTGGAGAGCATAATGAAGTGTGACGGTTATATGAACAATTGGTGAACGATACATATTTTATATACAGTATTATTCAAAAAGAATGAAATGATTTCATTACAAACGTCCACAATTCGGGCTAGCCGTGAGTCTGCCATCTCTCAATCAACGAATAACAACAGCGATCAACTCAGTGGATCGTGATATGCTGATACGCGCCTGAAATGAATTCTCTTAATGCATTGATGTTGCCCGTGCTACGGGTGGGGGCCACATTGAACACTTGTAAGGCAGGAAATAAAAATTGATTGTGAGAAGAATACTTGTGACTTGGCTGGAGTTTTCTATTGTTTTTCCTTATTAAAATAATGCGTAATGAAATCGGTTCATTCTTTTTGAATAACCCCGGATTAATGGTGGATTATAGCTTTGGTTCGGGAATTTAGTGACATAGTAATTGTGAGTTTAATCCCTAATCCGGGCAATGTGTATTTGAACTAAGCAGTATTAAACTAGACATGGGCCGTGGAACGAGAATAGTCTAAACCCGTAGATTAAATAAAGGGTTCTGTTCAGAATTCTTTGTATGTTACTCAGATCGATCTACACCAGATGAAAGTCGAAAGGCACAACTGACGAAACGTCGGTGATAAAAACAACAAAGATGAGGACAATAGTTCGGATATATAGTGTAAATAATGGAACTTAGTGTTTAACACTGCAGAACCCCTGATGAGTGGATTTACATTTGCGAAAACTGAAGATATATTTTGGGACTTTTCATGTAATTTGTTTATTATTAATTTTTTTTTATTTTTAATACTGAGAATTTAATCTTTATTATTATTATTATTATTACATATCATTGTATTTGTTTGCTTCTGCTTTCTTCTTTTTCTCCTCCTCCTCCTACTCCTCCTCCACCTTCTTCTTCATTAATGTTTCTCAGCCTAACCTCGTTCACAACTTCTTTATCGCTATTAGTTCATCTCTCCAAGAAGCCAAATCTATTAAGCGACAAGGACTTATCGCAATTTACCGACCTCCAAGCCAGTGATAATTACTTCAATGATTTTAATATCGTTCGTTCATTGAAGCGGTCGCAATTAGACGAGAAGGACGACCATGAAAACCTGGGAGACGAACCCTGATTGAAAAACGATAGTTAAAAATGGACAAGAGTAAGAAATGTGGTCGTTGTTGCCATTCGGCCAATGGTCAATTCTTCTTAGGAATAATGACCAAAGGAAATAAAAGACAGACAAAAGGAAGTGATTCTTATCTACCACATTGCCTTCGGTCAGGCGTGATTCGATTAAATTCGCATCTTCATTACTGCCATCAGATGACTTCATCGACCAGATTCTTTTGTCCACACATTTTATTTTTATTAATATCCTCATCTTTTATGTTGTTATTTTATTGTAATTAAATTGCGGGAATTCTAAACAAAGATTCGAAATCTATATATATATGAAAGGTGTGATGAAGAGTTACCAGCCCAACTAACACGCCTTTCCAAACATATATATTTTGTCATTTGAACTGAATTTGGGAGATGGGTTCGACAGATACACTTTTAGCCACATCCTTGTACATCTACTTCAACTTCTCTAACGATAGCTAGATGGCGTACTTATCATGAATAATTACACGTGTTTTGTCTTTCGAATTTTTCACGATTATTCCTTTAATATTTAATATCTTGAAATTATAACTTTGGAGATTGGGGACAAAGAACTGATAATAAAATGCCAGGAAATTTTGCTATGTCGTGTTGCAGTTTTTATACCACTTTATCTACAGATTGCGAGATTGATTTCTTATCACCAATTGAACATTCACTATGATCGCTTTTACTTTCTTCACGACAATCTTTATTAACAATATTTCTCAGAGACCAATATAACCTCATTGAAAATTATTTATTGATATATTAGAGTAAGATTTATTCGCGGATAATGATCAAATAGATAAATGGTTAGTTAAGTGTATCTAACAAGAGAGAGTTGTGAGTTCAATCCCTGGCACAGACAGTGAAAAATATCCAATGCTGTATCGCAAGGATTTCAGCTAGAATGGGGAGTGAACTAAAACAACATACATCCAGTGGACTGAAATTTTTCAGTTTAGGATTTAAGGTTACAGAATATAACAGAAACCTTGTGATGGTTAGAGAATTCAACGATCAAAACGTTGTTAGTAAAAATAATCGAGATAATTATAACCACGGTTTGATTTTACCTCTACTGATTATTACTGATATTAAGTCGTAATTAGTCAACTGAATCGGAAGATATGCATGGAGTGTAGCGGTTATCAGCGTGCAAAGTAGGATTGACGTGTCGAGCTCAAATTCAACCGTGGCCGTTGAGGACGCTTTCACATAAATGCACATGGGAAAAACTATGAATCCAAACACCCCCACCCCTCAGCTAGGGAGTAATAGCATTGATAAACATGATTATCTAGTTTTGTTTGACAACTAAATCTGTGTGAACAATTCTGAATCAAAAAATGCGCGTGGTGCTAGGAACTCTACCCTGTAAAACTAATGAGGTCTGTCTGAAAAGTAACGAAACACGTCTCATAAACAATTTTTTCAACAAACTACATAATTTCTCCTCCAAAGTAACCCCCTCTTGAGTCTAATGAACTTTTCCATGCTTCTCTGTCACTCTTCTATGCACTTCTGGGATGATTCTTCTTGGATGCGCCTCTGCCCTATTGATGGCCTCCACACCTTCAAGACTCCCCCTCTCATTGATGATCCCCTTGAGCTTGGGGAAAAGAAAAAGACACACCGAGTAAGATCAGGTGAATAGGCGGAGATTGTTTCAGCACGGCGATGTTTTATCTCAGCCAGGAACTGCCGGATGCTCAGGGCTTTGTGTGCATGGGGCATTGTCATGGTGAAGCAGCCACGATTTGTTTTGCCACAACACTCGTCTCTTCTCGCACAATGAGTGAAGTAAACGCCACAGGATCACTTCGCAGACTTACTGATCGATCATCTAGCCTTGTGGCAAGAGCTCACTGTGAACAATGCCCATAGTTCATGTTGTGGGGCTCTCCCCTTTTTACATAAGATGGACTCGTCCAAAGTATACTTATACTGACAGAGAGAATACCTGCTGTTGAGATGAGACGTTGAGAGATACGGAGACAGACACAGGGTGTTCTCAGAGAGTTATACAAGAAGAGAGAGAGAGAGAGAGAGAGAGAGAGAGAGAGAGAGAGAGATATATATATATATATATATATATATATATATATATATATATATATATATATATATATATATATATATATATTAAAGCTTTACTTACAGAGACTTGTACATATACTTTCTACTAACCCGCATTCCTGGACTACTAATCTTCACTTCAAGTCTGTATTCTTACGTTTAATACACTTATTTTTCTATCTCAATTACTGGTGTTGTTTATTTATTTGTTCAGGATTCCATCCACGGAATCCACAACAGTTTACTCAGCATATGCAATCCAGTTACTTTTCTGAGTGATGTGGATTTTTAACCCTGCTAGGGTGTTATATAGTTTTGCGCAGATGTGGCAACATTGGGCATCATTTAAAGTAATAATGTGCAATGTTTTGAATGCCTTCTTTCGGTGTGTGGCGTCTTTGTTGATCTTTGAAGCCAACCCTCCTTAAACAGACACAGGGAACTTAACATCGATCCTCGCGAATATCTCACTTGAGTTTTTCATCTGCAACAGGATTCTGTTCGAAGTATCTCTTAGCATTATGTACATTTTTTCTTCAGGAACAACGATCTAGAGTGAGGATTTTTCCCAATCATTTTGCCTTTTTTCTGTGTGTTCTTGGTGCAATCTTGAAACATCTGTTTCATCTTGTGCAGTGGTCTTTTTCCTCAAACCAATTCACCGCAGAGAAACTACTTAGGGAACCTCTCGTCTTTCAACCTGACCACATGATTACTCCATCACAACAGGCGCTGACGTACAAGATAGTCTATGCTGGTAGACTGACTGCGTTCGGGGGTATCAACGTCACTCCCGTACATTTGCCACCGGTTATCCAATGTACGGTGGAGACACTGTTGGTAAAAATCGCTCCAGCCTTTTAAAGACTCCGCTAAATGAATCAGTTCTCACATTCATAGAACAAACATACATACCTAAATATATACCTACATGCATACAAAAAGGATTTGATTTGACCAATTTTTTTTTATTTGGTACTGTCCACCTCCCAAGTCTGTTTATTGTTTATTGTTGATAACATCCATTTTTATAAATATTTTATAAATATATCTTCCTATCCGACTGAAGTAGGAGGCACGGTGGAGTAATGGATAGCGGCTCGGACTGAAGAATCGGCTATGAGTAAACAGGAGAACAGTCCGGGTTCTATAGCTTTGGATGGCAACTGGTCTACCACAGAAAGAAATGGCAACCTACTGCGGAAAAAATTGCCTTGTCAGCCTTGTATCGAAAGATACATGATCGCCTAAGTGTGTATCACTCATGGCGCATAAATGATTGATCCGACTGAATCTGTCAAGATTGTTCAAATAATTTTGCAGTTCAAAGCAAAATAAATTACAAATTTAATTAATCGGATGTATAATGCTTGAAATCATTCAATAGGTGACTATCTAAAATGTAAAATTATATCTGGAAAAATCAGTGTTAGTCTCAAAACATTGTTAATTGCAATATTCACTCGCTCCAAAAGTATTATTCTTAAAAGCCAAAATAATCCACAAAAAATTGATAAGCCGTAAAATAAGAAATCAATTAATAGCTCCATTTGTCACGTGAGACATGGAATGTTTGCAGGTTACTGCCGTTTCTTGGCTACTGAAAGGTCTGTTAAAGGCGGTTTCCCAAAATGACGATAGAAGCCAGGAAGCAGCAGAGGATGGCTGATGACACAGTCTCTCTCTCTCTCTTTCTCTCTCTCTCTCTCTCTCTCTCTACTAGTTCCGGTCAATGAGACCTGGGGTCACCGTTTTGAGCCAAGAAGTATAATGAAGTGGTGTCACCAACACTTACTTCGATAAAATCTTAAGACAGCACTCTAGACATGGGAAGTGATGACCATTGTTTTTTGGGGATAAAAAATATCTTTTTTAATTGTCTCCCTCCAAACAAAGCAACAATGCCACTAGAACTCGGGGGGGGGTATAGGGAGTGAAAGAGAATGAAAATAACAAGACTGAAAAGAGAGGGGATTGAGTTAAGGACAAAATGCGTAGTGTTCAAGAAGACAGAAGATGCCGATTGACGTCGCATGTTTAATGGTTCTAGCGGTGGAGGTTATTTTGCAACCTCTTTCCACTGGTGCAACGTCGCAAGCCTGTAGCTAATCTGTCGCTACTCCCATGGCAAATATTCAGACGAGCTCCATTCTTTAGCCCCGCCAGTTCATGCATTTACGGCTAAGACACACACCATGCTGAGTCTACAGGACAGAATCACTCTTATTACCTTCGTATTCCAGGATCTACTGCCCAGTTAGGTTCTTCCCACAAACAGCTAGTTTGTGGAACGGACTTCCACGTGGATACTTCATAGGACAGTACAATTTCAACTTCTTCAGGTCAAGGGACAATCGTTATCTATGCACCATATCCGCATAATCTTAAGTTTTATATTGTATGAACATCAACGAAAAATATCCTCCGCCTATTTGAAGTTGAGTTATGACAATGATAGGCTTCAGAGTAGACATGAAATCAAAGTGTGTGGCTGGTCCAGCTTGCCTCATAAATCCTCCAAGCTCTGACCCGGTAGTCTCTGTGTGTGCCCATGAAGGAGGCACTCAGAGGACAGTGATTCTCCAGTCATAATTAGGTGATAGAGCCTTTTTTGTTCGTTTGTTTAGCGGCATATCAACTCGTTATGGGTCATTAGTGCCATTGGGATCATTAGTAATTTCTTTTACAAAAATGTATTACTGATATTTTTTTCTATGAAAATGTATTGCTGTTATGTTTAAAATAAAAATGTATTTTTATACCCTCATAATGTTTTGGAGTTAATTATTTGCCCATAGCTGAGACCCTGTCAGGTGCTACCACACCCTGTCAGGGTGGAACTGGGAACATCACATTTAAGAGGTGGTTCCACGCTTTTCAAAAGTTCCAATCAATGAAAGGTGGATGTAGTTTAACGTCATACCCAGGACTAAGGTGATAGATATAATTCGCTAAATCTTCTATGGGACTTGTATATATGCCCTCAATGAAAGGTTGCATAACACAATTTGGGAAGGAAACTGTGTTAGGTACTTGATTTGGAATCCTGAGAATTTTGCTCATTTTGTTTTGCTTTGAGGGTTTCTAATAATAAATCTGTTGTAATTAAAAAAAAAAAAAAAGAGACGTTATTTTTTACTCTAATACCTGAATATGCGTTTGCATATGAGGTTGCAATATGCATCTGTACCAATACTGTAGACTTGACTGTCGAGTATAGGCCAACAGCTTCACCATGCTAGACACTGTTGCTGTGATTTCCATAGCAAACATGTGTAAAGGGTTGTTGTTGTTAAACACCCCCCCAACTGATTTCGATCTCAGAATTATCCTTTGCCCAGACTGGTTACTAATCAAAGCTATGCTTGCCTTTCTATTAAACGCTAGACGAAAAAGAAAAAGAGATTATTTACACTATTTACATAGTTCGGACCGTTGTCCTCATCTTCGTTGCCATATTTATCACAATGTTTCGACCATTATACGCTCTGGCCTTCTTTAGATGATTGGAATTTCGAATCAAATTCTTTATTTCGTCCACCAGGGTAGATTGTTCTATTTCCGCGCAGCAGAAATCTTAATATTCCGGATATCTCAGTATCAATTATCTCCCTTTAATAACTCAACTCTCCAATTTTTTTTTTTTTTCACCTCTGCTATCTTTGAGTTAAGTCACTGGATTCGACCAACGCTTTAATCCACTTTTTGGGGGAAAAAAGGAGATAACTCATACTTGGATTATCTGCATTGTTCGGACTATCGTCCTCATCTTAGTTGCCATATTTACCCCAACGTTTCGGCCG
>CAHIKZ030001879.1:170000-205000 GCA_903632075.3 Acanthosepion pharaonis
AAGAACAAGAACAAGAACAAGAAGAACAACAAGAACAACAACAACGACTACAACAACTGCGACGACAGCAACAACCACAAAACAGGACGGGGTAAGAAACAAAAATGAAGACATAAAATAAGAAAAACACAGGGAAATGAAGAAGAGGAAAGGAAGAAGAAATGAAAGAGAAAGAGGGAAAAGAAAAAATTAACAAATACAAAATAAGAATGGACAAGAGACAAAGATGAAGAAGAATTAAAAAAATATTTGAAAGAAGGGGTCAGACAAAAGGAGACCAGAAGAAAAGGGCAGAAGAACGCCACCACCAACAAAAACTTATATTCTTACTTTTGTTATTTTTCTCTGCTGCTAATTAACTCGCTCATTTGGCTTGGGTCTATGTTACAAATTGCCGCCATTCATTTTTCTTTAACACATTCACCTCTAGCCAACACCCTCTTCCTGCTTTTCAAACCATCTCCACCAGGCCCAGCTCTACTCTTCGTCAAAAAGTGAATTTATGCACCCTCCCTGTTTGCGCCAGTATCTGTGTCAGTTATCCATAACACGGTCCTCTTTTTAAGGAGTTGATATCCGGGGCTTTTCCCGCTTCACTTTCTTTAACAGTTTTTTGCGGTAAAGAAACTTAAACCAGTTCTATTCTACAACTAAAAAAAAAATGAGGCTACTTGGTTATGAAGATGATGACGATGGTGATGGTTATTATTATTATTATTATTCCCAGTTTTGCTGATTTGCTGATACAATCCTTTACCTGAGACCTGAGGCAAAGGAAGGTTTTTCTTCGAAATTTATTGAGCATCTGACACTGAAGGCTTTTTTTTTTGGGATGTGCGCAATGCTCAAAAGTAGAATCTTTTCCATCTCAGATAATGAGGGATTTCCTTAATGTTTATATCAGTATTCTTTTTAATAATTACTAGTGCTACCATTATTAATGAAACTAGGATTGTGTTTGAAGGCCATATCCTTGCAAATTATTATTATTAATAATAATGATAATATTATTACTTTTATTATTTTATACTGATGATAATAATAATAATAATAGTATTAAGAAATAGAATTTTACTTCTTCTTCTTCTTCTTCTTCTTATTATTATTATTATTATTATTATTGTTTTTATTTTCTTTGATTTCTGGCGTTTACACATTTCTTTCCGGGTCCCGCCCAGGGACCTAAGGTTAGAAATGGCATTATGACACTCTCCACTGACAAAAAAACAAAAAAAAAACAATATTACATAGATAAAGCCCTTCGTAAAGTGAGGGGTGTACTTGTCAGAACAATTTTTTGTATCTCCTTGAGGCATGGACTTCCAGGAATCCCTTCAATTAGTCTACTGCAATCTTTTCTAACCAGTCCTAGGGCTCCAACTACAACAGGGATTGTTGATGTTCCCATATGCCACATTTTCGAGATTTCTATTTCAAGGTCCTTGTATTTTGACAGTTTTTTGAATATCTTCAAAGATACATTGCAGTAGCAGAGACTGCCAATATCAATAAGGAGGCACATTTGAAAGTTGAAACTGAAGATTTTATCCTTGCTGCACAAGACCAATGCTTGCTAACTAGGAATTATCAAGCACATATCCTGAAATATTGTGTCAGCCCAAAATGCAGATTCTGTGATAAATATCCAGAAACGATTGATCATCTTGTATCAGGTTGCACGATATTGGCACCCACTGAATATAAAACCCGGCATGACAGAGTGGGCCATTATCTGCACTGGAAAATCTGCAACTTCTACGGGAAGAAAACTGAAAGAAACTGAAAGAAACTGGTATGAACACCAACTAGACCCGGTTACGGAGATAGGACCTGTTACAATTCTATGGGACTACACAATACACACTGACAGAACAATCAAGGCCAACCGGCCAGATATTGTTATTAAAGACCACAAACAAAAAAGTGCCTCCTTATTATTATTATTATTATTATTATTATTAGTAGTAGTAGTAGTAGTAGTAGTAGTAGTAGTATTTTAATGATGATTATTATTTTGATTATTTTGATTATTATTATTTAGCAGAGCAGACTGGGATCTTCAGCCGTGGTTGTCAACCAGTCTAAGACATCTATAAACTGTATATAGCCCTAAGCACATAATATGCAGCAAATCATGGAGTTGACAATGATCGCGGCTGCAGTCGACCTTGACTGAATGGTTATTATTATTTACATTATTTCAATTATTTTATGATTATTCTACTTTTAATACCATTTATTTTTGTTGTTAATGTTTCAACTTTTTCAAATAATAATAATTAATATTATTATTTTATAAAGATTATAATTTTCATAATGTCTATAATAATATCTTTATTATGATGACTACTTTATTATTTTATAATTATTACTCTTTTTAATATGTTTATTATTATTGTTCTTGCATGATTAATATTTTATTAATATAATTATATTAATATTATACAATTAATATTTTTAATATTTTCATATTTTAATATTAATTTTAATAGTATGTTATTATTATATTATATTAAACTATTATTATATTATAATTATTTTAATTTTGATATTTTATTAATCTGATTAATATTAATAATTAATATTAGACAATTAATATTAATAATTAATAGTAATAATTAATATGATTAATTTTTATTAATATGATTAATATTTGTAATACTGTTTATAATAAAATTATTAGTATTGTTATTAATATTGTTACTATTTGACAATGATTATCATTTTTAATACTATTTATGATAATTATTACCATTGTTTTGTAATGGTCATTCTTTTTAATACTGTGCATTATTATCCTGTTATAATTGTGCTTCCTTCGTTGGTTCGCACGACCGTTATACCCTGCCTCATAAATAATAAACTATTACCTTTTGATCGCGTGGAAAGAGGGGGAAAACGCTACTCCCTTTTAGTGAGAAAATGAAAGAAAGAACGAAAGAACGAAAGAAAGAAAGAAAGAAAGAAAGAAGAGGCAAGAGAGAGAGAGAGTGAGAAAATCAGATTAAGCTGATAAGAACAGATACTACACTTTAATCTTAACCGAGAAGCGTTTATTTTTCAGCGCGCCTACGTCGCTACCGAATGTGACACAAGGTCGAGGTTTAAAGTGGGTTTGACTTTAATACAGCCCTCCTCGGTATTTCCTTTTTGGGGATACCCAAGGCGCCGGGTAATAAACCCAGCTCCCCCCTCCCAAAAATGAGGTACTGCCAGGGTAGTGGGGGGAGAAAGGTCCCCGGGGGCTTGGGCTTAAAATTATTTGAACCACCCCGAGCAAAAAGGCCGAGAAGCGAATGTATTTGAAGATAGTATTTTTTTTTATGGCTGTTTGAGTGAAATGGTAAAAAGTTGACAATTTCAAATCTTTTCATTTGTACCCCCTTACTTCTTAATATAACAACCAGCATTCTTATTTATGATTGTTATTGCAATATTTTATTAAAGTTTTTCAGCTCAAATATTTAAAAACATGATAGGAGAATTTCTACAGATAGTTTATTGTTGTAAAACTTGCTATGAGCTTCCTCAATCATTACCAGAAGGATTAATTAATTTTCATGGGTCTTTTTTAGTTATTATTATTATTATTATTATTATTATTATTATTATTATTATTATTATTATTATTATTATTTCTTTTGATTTCTGGTGTGTACACATTTCTTTCCGGATCCTGCCCAGGGACCTAAGGTTAGAAATAGCATCATGACATTTTCCACTGACCAATTAAAAAATACACACACATATTTTACATAGATAAAACCCTTCGTAAGGTGTGGGCTGTACTCCTGAAAACACTTTTTTTGTATTTCTTTAAGGTATGGGCTTCCAGGAATTCCTTCAGTGAGTCTACTGGAATACTTTCCAACCAATCCCAGGGCTCCAGCAACAACAGATATTGTTGATATTCCGATGTGCCACATTTTTGAGATTTCGATTTCAAGGTCCTTGTATTTGATAGCTTTTTGAAGATCTTCAAAGATACATTGCAGTCTGCAAAGGCTGCCATATCAGTTATTATTATTATTATTATTATTATTATTCAGCTTACCTCGGCAGACAGCTACAAATGAAGGGCGGGCAGTTGTAACAACAGTTAGCGAGTCAATTATTTCCTCACACGTGTTATACAGTTTTACCTCGCTATCCGAAAAATTGATCCGTCGTTTCCGATTAAGGTGTATGGAAAATATTTTTAGAGTTGAGAAACCAAAAGCTTTCCTAGTGTGACATTTTTACTGTGATTGACTGTTACAATGATTGTAGAGTAACGTGGCTTCATTTTTGAAAGGTCATGTTGATTTAAGTCAGGTTTGCAAAATGTTTACAGTGACCAGAAAGAAGAAATATATAGACAAGAAGGTAAGCAAAACGAGGCGGGTAGACATAGAAGAATGCTAATGTCACCGATAGGATGTTTAAGCTTGGATGAACCAGAATTTGTTGAGACTTGGATCCGGTGTTTTGCAGCCCAGGCTAGAGTTAAAAAAAAAAATGAAAGATAACTAGACAAGACGGGAAGAAAATGAAATAACTGACGTAGAACACCACAATACAAGAATTAATTTGGACGGCTTGGAAACATTCAAAATATTACCATTATACAGCGGCTTGAACTTTTCCTCGTTTTATCACGTTGCAACCGCAGATTTAATTTTTTTTTTTAAGCATTTCACCCCAAGCAAGGCGGGAAGCCATTAGGACGGAAGTGATTACAGAAAATTTAGAGCAAGATCAGATAGGAGGGATAGAAGAAAGGATGAGGGTAGTGGATAGATCAAGGCAACTGGAGATGTCGATTGACATTACAGTTGAATAGTTGGAGATTATAGCTCACAGAGAAACAGGAATAGGGAAGGGAGTTCAACAGGCGAAAGGTGTGAGACATGAAGCTATTGGAATAGAAGAGACGGCTACATTTAAGAGGTTTCGACAGTGAAGGGGTGAGAGCGGGATGCCAGCCTCGTCGGGCGCTTGAACTCATGACGTCTTGGAACCAGCGAATGCAGCTCCTCGGAGCAATTTCCATGAAAGTATTTGTAAAACAGACAGAGAGAGGCGACGGCGCGTCTGTGAGAAAGTGACTGTAGAATATATTTTATTGGGATTTTATATACTGGACCAACCCAAAATAGAGTAATATTTTGAAGTGATGTTGGTGTTGGGGAAATATTACATGGTTTTCAAAATTATTTACAAAATAAAAATCTGGTAAGTGTGAAGTGTATATGTCTTTACCTCCCTTTACTTTGAAATCCTAAATAAAATCCAGTGAAACCCAATGCCTTTAGAAGTCACATAATTAGTAAATATACAAGTCAAAAATATAGTTTTAAGGTATGCTATATTTATGAGTTAAAGTGATCGATACGAAGGATAGAGCGTATATAAATATAAAAGTGGACATTGTGACCTGAAGAAGAATGAAATATATAGATGCCGCTGGGTGTTGGCCACAGTACCTACTTTAATATTTATATATCTCTTAAAAGAAGCCACTCAAATCCGAGGATGCCAGTCTACTAGGGCGGCTAGCTAATCCCCATTGCAGACGCCGGCTCAGGCATATTTTTGTTTGTTCAACACCGACAGAGCCCACATGTGGTTTATACTAGAACTTTATACTGAGCAGACCTTAGTTAAAGTTTCTGGGAAGGAGCGCGTTATCTAGCGTGATCAACAGTCTGAACAAGGCCAGCACGCTCAAACCCTCTTGTGACACACACATAGTCTGTTTCATGCTAGATGCAATCGTCAGGCCTGACGATTGCATATAGCATGAAATAGACTGTCGCCTCTAAGTGTTGAATTTATGTTCATTTTTTTATATATATATATATATATATATATATATATATATATATATATATATATATATATATATATATATATATATATATATATATATATATATATATGTCTGGTCTACTTACCGTATTGAGCACTTTATTTAGTTATTTTGCTTACTAGCATCGGGATTTTTTTCTTTGGGCTTTGGCCTTGCATGCTAGACGATTATTTTCGGCTAACGTACATGTTCTTGGTTCTTTCTTTTTTATATACCTTTTTTTTCTCTTTGGTATTGGTTTGATTATTTGCAAATCAAGACACCCAAGGTTTTCCGAACGAGTATAGTTTCTTGTACTTATAAGATTACTACTACTATATATATAGATAGATAGAGAGTGAGAGAGAGAGAGAGAAAGCGAGAGAGAGAAAGAGAGAGAGAGAGTTTTGTGGGTCAAACTTGAGTTGATTCGGTTTTATCTTTTATTCTTCATTTATCTATCCATCTATCTATCTATCTTGCTAGCTAGCTTGCTACACACACGCACACATACATACATACATACATACACACACACACATATATATATATATATATATATATATATATATTAAAGTGTGCAGCTTATCTATTATATATTAAAGAAACAAAATATCATGATTATACAAAGAATTAAATAGCAATGTTAATGTGATTAATGGCGAAATCACTTCGATAACAAGACATTAACTTACTATCAATTTCTTGAATAATAACATCCTTATATTCGAGTTGTTGTCAGATGGAAAACACTTGCCAAGTACTTTCGAATTTCATATTGTCATCTTCAGGGCGCAATTTTTTCCCATACATAGGCAAACACTAAGACGACATATGTGTAGACCGAATGAATTTTTTTTTTTTTTAGTTATGCTATTTATTTATATATAGGTAAAGAGAGAGTGAGATATATAGAGATAGAAAGGAGAATAAAGAATAACAGAGTAGGAGAGGTAAGATAAAATGAGATTTTGATATATTTTTAGTGCCATTTTTTTTTGTTGAAACCGAGAGAAAAAGAGGGGAACTGCCTTATTTGTTAATAAAACAAAAACTCCAAACCTTTGCAAACACCTAATATAAACCTCATTACAATATTTACTAACATCTTATTTACCGTAAAACAATTAGTTGAAAATTATGGACTAGAGACCTATTCTCAAGAGAACAACTCTTTTAACTAACATTATTAGCGGCATATTCTGATGTCTGCTGCAATAGCAAAAAAAAAAAAAACAACAAAAAAAAAAAAACGGTGTATTTTATATAGCCTTCATAAAATACGACCTTTGATTGTGTGTCATATCGGGTGTGTCTCTTGCATTAAAAATGAAAATGTGTCACATTGCGGTGAATAAAAACATGTTCACATACATGACTACATATCAATGGTTTTCTGAAATGTTATTATTTTTGAGCTTCTGAAGTAAGTGATATTGTGAAGTGATGTAAAGTTATCTTTCTTGTCTCTGGTAAATTATGAAACATTTGTAATAATTACGTCATGATTTCAGTAAAAACGATGAAAAATTATTTATTACAAGAGAATTTTTGAATTTTTCCAATTTTTCAGATAAAAATGGTGATTGTACCTGTAATTATTAAAACGTCAAAAACTATCTCGTAGGGCATTATTAAAAAAAAAAATAGAAAAAGAATTACTACTAATAATTTTAACCCAATAAATGTTCGAGAGCTATTTGTGATAGTGTTAAAACGATTATGATGAATGAGGGGGGGATATGAATGAAAGTCTAGGTTGAAAAAAGGAGACAAGGTGAATAGATATCGATTGTGTATTGAAGAAGTTAAGATTGTAGCGTACAGGGAAGCACCCACGCAGGAGTTTGTTCTAGACAGTAGCAGTTCTTGAAAAAAGTTGAATGAAAGTTTCTCCTTACATTTAGAAAAGGCGGGAAATGAGTGTGATCAAACTCCATGGACGTATCATGGCATGTCCTGGCTGTTAATGTCTGACCTAGCTGAACTAAAGAATCAAACTCGTCTGAACTTTTGCCACGGAAATATCGATAGACTAGCGATATGCTAACAATATTGCATCTATGGAAAAGAGACTGCAGAACAGAGAATAAATCCTCATCCACAAAACTGCGGAACGGATGAGAGCCACAGCACAGAGAAGAATAAAATGAAACTATTAAATTAGGGATATTGCTAAAATATATGGCGCCACTAAATACAACGTTCATAGCATTACTAAATAATTTCGGATTAAAAAATCCGTTAACTTTGTAATATATATATATATATATATATATATATTTCGGTATTACGGACCTCACTTTAACGGATGTCGGAAGCAATGAACTAAATCTGGAGCAACCGACTCAGTTTGTAAGTTCCACTCGCTACGGACTGAGTTGTAGTGACCCTGGATACAAGCCAATGCTTCGCGGGCTTACCACTAGTTGGTAGACCGTCATTTTGTTTACATCAGTTTAACGACACGTGTAGCTTCGTGTTCTGTGTGTTTTCCCCAATTCTATATGCCAGAGTTTTTAAGTGGTCTTATATTTTCTATAGACGTGTCGTTTGGAGGAAGATTAGAAAATCGGGAAAGGGCGAATTAAACAGTAGCACAAAATAGTGTACAGATATTTAACAATGTCAGATTCGATAGTGTAGATGATTAGATGTACAGTACTACATTATTCATCTTTTTTTCGTAATGTAATCTTTGACATTAGCCAATAGAGTCTTAGTGTCAGTAACTACGGACAATAGGCATTATCGGAACAATATGCCCAACATTTATCCCTTAACACGAAGAATTAATGATTAATGAATAAGTGGTTGTTATGTATGGTGACAAGAAGGCTATTGTTAAAAATAGCATTTCGTTAGTTCAAATCGTCTGCTTTGTGACGAGCTTTCTTATACCAAACTCAAATACCTCATCTTCCATTGTGTATTGACCCACAGCATACAGGTCCAACCTTTGGGATCATGGGGTAGGGTGTCGTAAGTTATGGCTCTCACTCTTTGGTGTTTATGGTGGGGACTAATTCAGGTAAATCCAATACATTTTTTCAATCCTTGCTGTTGCCATTCTTGCATCAGCAGAATAATGCCAGACAATATGATGCCCTCCCTATTTAGTATGCTTTGCAAGACGCTTGAAAGATTTCCTGGCCGGCATGATCACTATATGTTTCATTTAGCCTACCTACAGCTCCTGTTTTATTACATCAACAGGTGCAAATGATGTAGAATGATATATCTCTGAATCTGTATTTGTTACCTGTGCAATGGTATGCTAGTGATAGTAGAGGCCAGTGTGTGTGTGTGTGTGTGTGTGTGTGTGTGTGTGTGTGTGTGTGTGTGTGTGTGTGTACCGGATGTAACAGCAAAATTGTCCAAATTGTGTAACAGCAAAATTGTCCAACTGTTAGATTAATCTAAAAAATGATTAAAGATATTGAGATGTTGAGTGTTTCCGCGTGCGTGTATTGAAATAAGGACAAACAGATACGTAGGGAAAAAATACTGGTATATCTGAAGAGGTATTTACAACAGAGAGATTAGTAGTCAAACGAACGCAGGTTAGTCAGTAACAATCAAAAAGAGTATAAAGTCCAACTGTATCTTCCGGTAGAGAGACGGAAGTGTGATGGTCACCTGATCTCCCAGTACTCTATAGAACTGTCCTATTAGTAGTAGAGAGATCAGTCCATTCTGATGAGAAGGTGGGTGGCCCCAACAGATATCTTACTGGAATTCTTCTAAGTTTTTATAACACTGTTGGACTCTACTTTGAACAATAAGAATGTATAATTACTCTCCAAGCTTAACAGAAGAATCGTGATGAAATCGACCATAAAAGAACATGACATGTTCACTATTAATCCTAGCTAAGGATTGTAAGCTCATGAAGGATTGAAAAAGTGTTCAAATATATATATATGTTATTCCACAATCATTTTCCAATTTATTCAAGATGAGATTCGCCCTCTCCAACCCTCTAACTTTCTGACTTGGAGTAACTAGGTGCCTCACAGGTTTCATGTACGATTTCATTTTTAAATATTTTTGTTCACTGCTGTTTGGACTGTCATATCTGAAATTCTTCTCTTACGTGCCATGCATCTTATGAATTGGGTTGGATCATTTCTAATTGATCTCTTTAGCTCTAAGTTAAAACGATGATATCTCTTCCTGTTGTGATGATCTAGTTTTCTTCTCTATTTTCCCTCTTTTTTAAACTTATTCACCGTTTTCTTGATGGTTCTTGAATGGGCTTTGAAGATAGAAGCCAGAGTATGAGTGTTGGTACCGTTACTGAAGGCCCGAACGATCTTTTTTGACTCACTATTGCTGAGTTGGGAAGACATAGTGGGTATGACACAAATGAATTTAACCTATACTTTTTTCTAGCTGAATAAATCAAAGGGTTTTTCAGTGATTCTTAAGGCAAATAGCATCAGGAGTGAAAAATGACTTATCTCTAATCCTGTAAAAAAAGAAACTCAATTAGTTTAGTCTGTTTTTTTTTTTTAGATATTAAACATTTTGTGGGGTGGACGTTTATGCTTTACACGATTTGGACAATTTTAAAAACTTTACGGAGTGAATTATTTCTGAGGTGAAATTAACAGAAATACACTAAAACTAAGTTATAGCTGCACAAATAATCTTGAAAAAATTATTAACAAATTTAATAATAAAATTTTAAACCAATACAAAAATCTGAGTAATAATAGCCATTCGAAAGCAACAAACACTGATAATAACAACAAGAATAATTGTAGAAATTCTAACGAATGCCCATTGTAAAACTGATGTCAAACTGATTCTCTTGTTTACCTTAGCACTATTTCTACTATTGAAAACCCAACAGTTAAAAAATTATATTGGGAGTACCAAGAATTATTTTAAAACTAAGTCGTACCAACATGTATTATCTTTCACCAATAATGCTTACCTCACTTTCTAAATGTTTTTGGAACTTAAAAGAGGTTAACAAAATCCCTACGGTAACATGGAAAATTCTAAATACACTGTAAATCTTTAAATGACCCCTGTTTCTTATGCTTACATGAAAAGTTAGAAATTATCCTAATTGCCGACATAATATCACTGCTAAACCAAAGAAGTGAATTAACTGTAAATTGCCGACACAGTTTACCTTACAATATAATTTATAAGTAAATAATGGACCACCCTATAAAAGTAATTATCTTATTTTGTTTATTCAGATTTAGTATTGCTATGTATTGCCGTTCAGTTTGTATTATTATTATCTTATATAGAGGTTCTACATTTTAATTTTATCTACAGGTTCCTTTAATAAGATTCCTGAATCTGAAAATTTAAAAAAAACTTCGGTTGAAATTAACTTTACGTCTGATCATCCTCCTTCCCTTCCTCCTCAGCGTCTTTTGAAAAATTGAATTTGTTTACCCTCACAATACATTTGCTGTTTAGACTTTCTCCGTAGTTGTCAATGATGACCTCTCTAAGGTCTGATTTATAATGTCATGAAAAAATAACTCCCCCACTCCAACCTCTGTCGTAATTTTCTATTTAGCTTAGATCTGACATTTGGTTGGTTGGTTGATCAAGACAAACCGACAAGTTTATTTTTAATTCAGACCTTGTGTTTTCTTACCCCCATTTATCTTTCAGAAAAGAGCTAACACTTGGATTTGAAATTTAATCACCAGCCACTTACCATTCACCTGAAGAGGTAGAACGTAGTGCCGAAACACGAAAACTATTGTGTAGCGGCTTCAACAGGTTTTTGTTCTAATATTTAAGATAAAATAATAGTAATAATAATAATAATATTATGTATGTATGTGTGTGTGTGTGTGTGTGATAGAGAGAGAGAGAGAGAGAGAAGGGGGATAAAGAAAAAGAGAACGTATTATATTTAGGCTCTGTCGACTTTAGCATTGAGCCCTAAGTTTATTTTACATTTTAATCTTTTAGCTTATTTTAAGCTTTAGTTTTATTCTTAATATTGATACATATACATGTGTGTGTGCATGTGCGCTTGTGTGTGTGTGTGTGTGTGTGTGTGTGTGTGTGTGTGTGTGTGTGTGTGTGTGTGTGTCTATCGTTAATTGCTGAAAACTCCTGATGAATGGAGTAAACAATTACTAAAGTTAATCTACGAATCTCAAGGTGCTGAATAAAACATCAATCAGTTCAATGACAAATTTTATTTGTATTAAACATCACAGACAATCACCATGCATTGTTGATTCCTGTGTCAACATTGTTTGTATCTATAAATTCTCTGACACTGAGCGCTCTTCTCCACCTGATATATATTAAACTAGCAGCATGACCCGGCGTTGCCCGTGCTTGATTAAAAAATTGTACGACTCATACAGCAATCGCTATCACTTGACTTAAAATATTTTTGCTCTTCCTTGCCTTTAAAGGAGTGCCCTTTGCCGAGCTGATGTTGCTACATGCCTTACTTCTTGCCTATCTCACACTGTGAATTTTTTCTAAACTCTATACTAAACATTAAATCTGTTACGAAAAAAGAACTAAACAAAATGAACACAAAACGATCAGCTTTAAAAAAGGACTCGTAACTGGAAAAACCGAATGAAAAAGAATGTTAACAACAAATACTTTTTCACACCCAACCCAGTTCGGCGGAATCAGAATCAACGTTGAGTTTAAGCAAACGAATGAGCCAAATGGAGTAAAGTGCCATGCAAATTTAAATTTTTCTCACTTGTGACGAATGCAGCTATAGATTTTTTTTGCATGCTAGCATGTCTAGTTAACATTCGTGTCAGTCAACTGTTGGGTCTCACGATGGCCAATAGAATGTTCCTGCCTATTCGTGGCAGCCAGCTATCGGCTCTCACTCTGGCCAGTAGAAAATGGCCGCAAACTACATGAAAATTGCCGTAGAAGCTTTAAAAAATCGATTATTTCCACTATCGATGGGAGTTGGGAAATGCAAAGTCGGTCTTGGCCTTCCCGCTAACTTGGAGCATGTGCATGTAAATTTTGGTGCAAATCCATCGAAAATTGCGGCCGTGCATTCGTTACACACACACACACACACACACACACACACACACACACACACACACACACACATCCTGCCTTTTATAGATAGAGATTTTGAAATATATATAAATATATAAATGCTGTTATAATAAAGATATTGAGCTCTCAGTGGATCAAATATTTGTTATTACTAGGATCCACCTAGATTACTGGATTATATACTAATGAACCTGCTATCCGTGCTATATATATATATATATATATATATATATATATATATATATATATATATATATATATGGGTTGAGAGATGCCGTATGAGAGAGAGACAGAGAAACAGAAAGATAGAGTGGGGAGAGAGATACAACGTTTAAGTTTGACACAAATAAAATAATACATCACTCAGACTTGAACCCACTACAGTTGTAAATATCTATGAAAAAATTAAAAAAGAATAAATAACTCAATGATTAAAGAAAAAGAAAGAAAGAAAGAAAATGGAGAGCGCACGTTTTCAAGTCGAAATAAGAAAGAAAAGAAAAGTAGAAATGAGAGAATTAGGAAAGAAAAAGTAATAAAAAAAGAAAAAGAATCGAAAAGAATTGAGAAAGCAAAATCTGGAAGATAAAGAAATGAAAGTGGATTGAGAAAAGAGAGTAGAGGAAAGGAGATTTTATTTATCTGCTGATAAAGCTGAATAGAGAAGGGCGGAACCCGGTAATGGCGGTGAGGGGAGACAGACGACAGGGGTGAGTCACTGTTGGTCTCTTTTGATTCGTTGCTATCTTGGGGACGCTTGACTAGCCATAGTGAACAGCTAGAAGATAGAGGGATGACACAAGCACTGAAACAGAAAATTTATGAAAGAAAGAAAGAAAGAAAGAAATAAAGAAAGTAAAAAGATAAAAAACGTAGAAAGAAAAGAGAGAAAGAGAAAACAAAAGAGAGAAAGAATAATGAGCAATGGAGAAAAAGATAGAAAGAGAAAAAATAGATGAAATGAAAACAAAGAAAGAAAGAAAGAAATTAGAGAAAGAGATAGAGAAAGCGAACAAAGAGAAAAAGAAGAAAGAAATTGTGAGAGAGAGGGAGAAAAAAACAGACAGATAAAATGAGCGAAGGAGAAAACGTTAGAAAAAGAAAGAAAGAAAGAAAGAAAGAAAGAAGGGAAAAAGGAGAGATGATAAAATGGGGGAGAGAAAGAGCGAGGAAAAGAGAGAGAGAGACATAAAGTTGGAAAGGAGGTAAGAGATAAAACGAAAGAGGGTAAAAGGGAGAAAGAGAGATAGATAAGGATACAGAGAAAGAGAGTGGGGAAAATGAAAAAGGAAGAAAGAAAGAGACAGCGAAATATGCCCAAGAATAAAAAAAAGAATGTGCAATTCAATTCGAGGTTAGCGGCAGAAGAAAAAAAAGAACGAACGATCATCATCATCATCATCATCATCATCATCATCATCATCAGTGGGGTTCAATCTTCGTCACTGCTTTTGATGTAAGCTTTTTTTTCTCGTTTTGTTTCTGTTTTCATCATTTTATCTAATCTCCAGCTATAGCGGGTTAAAATTAAGGTTGGAAATCATTGCTTGCTCTGCGTATTTTTCTTTTTTTCTTTTTTCTTTAATCTCATTAGCAACTTTCGTTTGTATCTTTGTTCCGATGAGTGTCTTTTATAGAAAAAATTAAATTTTTCAAACACCTTTAGTTTATTGATCTTATCAGATGCAACATATTGCAATAATTGAACTTTCTCTGTGTCAGTCAAATCAGTATCTAGCAGTTCATTATCCTATTTTTCTATAGAAACATACACACACTCATATATATATATATATATATATATATATATATATATATATATATATATATATATATAAAGACATATAAGTAGAAAGATAAACATTATTAAGGAGTGAAAAGAATAGAACAGTTGTCAAGAGGACAGTAGATAACAGTTGACATTGCATTTATAAAAAGATCTAGAAGAGCAGTCCATCTGGACAACTTTCGTTCGGAAATACCATAGCCTTTCAGCTTATGAAGAAGACCAGTATACCAAACCCTGTCAAACGCTTTCGTGATGTCCAGAGCAACTGCCCCAGCTTAACAAGTCTTATCGAAAAACTGATAGGCTCTTTCAGCAGTTGATCTAGAACAGCGAAAGCCATATTGATTATCTGCAGAAAGCCCTGCGATGTGAGATGCTTAACCAATTCAGAGTTGATTAGAGCGTTTAAGAATTTGTTAAAATGAGTTAGCAGGTAAACAGGCCGAGAGTTCAAAGGGTCAGACGGTTCACCTTAGTTTTTAAAGACTTGAGACAATGGAGGAGAATGTCCAACAAGCAGGAAAGCAAGAGGCAGCGATGCATTTATTGTGCAGTTTATAGAGAACAGCAGTTAGTTCAGGAGCACAATTTGCAAGGACAATTACAATGATACCATCAGGTCAATATACTTTGTGGGGATTCAGATTAGAGATGCTAGCAGAAAACATGGAAAGATTTATAAGCATATCACTCAACAGAGACTCAGTTCTAAGAAGGAAGTCGTTAAGGGATACTCCATACAGTGGCGGCGAGAGGTGAGGACAGCCGGCACAAATGTGCCGGGCATACAAAACCCGATGGTCCTCAAAAAAATACCTTTAGGGGTTTAGTAGAGGATTCTTTACAAAAAGTAGAGAGCAAAATTACGGAATTGGCATTTTATTGAAAAAAAAAATAGGAAGAATAAAACTACTTCCAAAGCATCTTAAAGGTGCATTTTTTCCGAAGCATTTTGAAGCAAAATGCGCGATGAGTTCCTGGAAGTCCAATTCTCATGCCAAATCACACTCGATCGCAAGGGTTGTAAGTAAAACTCGCTCTTTAAAAAAGTCTTTAAGACACGCTAAATCGAATTCCATATGAGTCAAGAGTAGAACTTGTATGGAAAGTTTTCTTGTTTTCTTCCATTTGCAATCAATAAGCAAGAAAAAATGGATTCTTGTATGAGAACTATCACAATACAAAAGCAATCTTTTTTAATGAAGTTAGTAAAAGAGTGACATTTGATGAAAGACAATGAAATTGACCAATACAATACATAAATTACTCGATGTTTCAACACTAGTAATCGATCTCAATCTGGGTGTATGTTATTTTTTATATACTAAAATTTACTTAACACAAGTTTTAAGAGCCACCCAAGGTAGAGTGTTATTGAATGAGCCATATGATATAGATATAAGAGGAGGTAGAAAGACGTAAAGATTATCAGGATGAGAAGGATAGATAGATATTGACCCCTGACTTGAAGGAGTTAAGATTGTAGTGTCCCCGGAAGAATCCAAGAGGGAGACTTTACCATAGGAGTAAAAGTTCCTCCTTACTAATGGAATACGAAAGAAATAGGGATGATTCGACGACATGACGGTAGCATGGTGAATCCTAGCTGTAAATGTCTGAAGTGGTGGGACTAAAAATTGGAGCTCATCTGAATATTTGCCACAGATGTAACGATAGGCTTGCAAGGTTGCGTCTGTGAAGAACGGAAAATAAGTCAACACCTTCAAGACGGAGCAAATGACTTTGAAAACTATGAATAAATTTAGATTTTGATTTACTTTGGGGGGAGGGGATCCAGCTGAGATTTTTGTTCGTTAAATAACAGCAGATAGTTGTATGAACATTATCAGATATAGCTCCCAAAGACGTTGTTGTCATAGCTTCTTATTGGTATACGTGTTAGAGAAGTGGATAAATAAATTAATGAATCAATTACTCTAGAAATAAGTAAATAAATATGTATAAAATTATGCATGGATATATAAAATTATTACCCTCAACTTTCGGAACGCCCTTGGGGTCCAATTAATAAATATACTGAATTCGGTGACGCGGACAGCGTTTGTATTGATTACACATTTTACGCATGTCTTCATATATATTCAGAAAATTGGCGAAATATTATACTGAAAAGCAGTTTAGTTTTAAGGACATTTATTGGAATCTTCAGTCGGATTAGATAGCAGAGATGAAACCAGTGTCTTGTAGGTTCCATTTTAAAAACACTTTAGAGAAGAATTATAGACGATGAAATAAAAATATACAAAGAATACGAAAATGAAAAGCCAAAGCAAAGGACAGGAAGAATGTCGGAAGAAAAAACATGTCAAAGTTGGAAGAGGAAGAAGTGTCGAATTAAAGAAATGAATAGTGGCAGAGGAAGATGAGAAGAGGGGAGTAAAGTACAGCAAAAGAGGGAGACAAAAAAGAAGGGAAGAGAAAGACGTCGGTAGTAGATGAGGGAAGAGGAAGAGGAGAAGAAGGAAGTAAAGTAGAGCAAAAGAGGAAGACAAAAAAAGGGAAGAGAAAGACGTCGGTAGTAGATGAGGGAAGAGGAAGAGGAGAAGAAGGAAGTAAAGTAGAGCAAAAGAGGAAGACAAAAAAAAGGGAAGAGAAAGACGTCGTAGATAGGGTAGATGAAGGGAAGGAGGAAGAGGAGAAGGAGGAAGACAAAAAAAAAGGAAGAGAAAAAAAGGAAGACAAAAAAAAAGGAAGAGGAGAAGACGTCGGTAGAGTAGAAAAGGGGGAAGAGGAAGAGGAGAAGAAGGAAGTAAAGTAGAGCAAAAAGAGGAAGACAAAAAAAAGGGAAGAGAAAGACGTCGGCAGTAGATGAGGGAAGAGGAAGAGGAGAAGGAGGAAGTAAAGTAGAGCAAAAGAGGAGACAAAAAGGGAAGAGAAAGACGTCGGTAGTAGATGGGAAGAGATGAGGAGAAGAAGGAAGAGGAGTAAAAGAAGACAAAAAAAAGGGAAGAGAAAAGTAGAAGGGAAGAGGAAGAGGAAAGAGGAAGCAAAGACAAAAAAAAGGGAAGAGAAAGACGTCGGTAGTAGATGAGGGGAAGAGAAAGGAGAAGAAGGAAGTAAAGTAGAGCAAAAGAGGAAGACAAAAAAAGGGAAGAGAAAGACGTCGGTAGTAGATGAGGGAAGAGGAAGAGGAGAAGAAGGAAGTAAAAAGCAAAAGAGGAAGACAAAAAAAAGGGAAGGAAAGACAAGATGAGGGAAGAGGAAGAGGAGAAAGACGTAAAGTAGAGCAAAGAGGGAGATAAAAAAAGGGAAGAGAAAAGATGAGGGAAGAGGAAGAGGAGAAGAAGGGTGTAAAGTAGAGCAAAAGAGGAGGCAATTTTTTTGTCTCCCTTTTCTTTTTTCCTTCCTTTCCTCTTCTTCTTCCTCATCTACTATGACGTCTTTTCTTCCTTCTTTTTTTGTCTTACTAAGACGTCGGTAGTAGATGAGCGAAGAGGAAGAGGAGAAGGAGGAAGTAAAGTAGAGTAAAAGAGGGAGACAAAAAAGAAGGGAAGAGAAAGACGTCGGTAGTAAATGAGGGAAAAGAAAAGAAAAAAATACAAAGTTAGACATTGGTTGGTTGATTTTGTTTAGCGCCATATCACCATGTATGGATTATTTAATGCTGAAATATAAATATTTTGACTGTTTTGGTTTGGCTGATTTTGTTTAGCGGCATTTCAACCTCTATGGGTTATTTAATACCGAAATCTAAATATTTGGTTGGTTTGGTTTGTAGAATAAGAATTCTTTTTATAAAATATATTGTTGGTAATTTCACTAAAAAAATGTATTGTTGGTAAGTTTTGCGCATATTTTTATCCATTTTAGTGTTATATTGATTGTCATTTTGCTATAAAAATGACCTGTTGATTTTTTTTTTTTTTTGGTTGGGGTCACTATTTGTCTATTGCTCGGATCCTAACACGTGCTACCACCCTGGATCAGGATGGACTTTGAAACAACAGCAGAAGTTTGTTCTAAGGTCTTCAAATTCTCCAAACTCCTGATCAGAGGCCTTGCTGCTGGGTCTTGTTTATAGCCATAGCCGAGAAAGAGAAGGCAAAATGTAGGTTAGGGAAGATGAAAACATTAGCAAAAAAGTATAGAAGAATAGAAAATAGAAGGGAAATAAAAAGCCTGTCAAGAAGAAGAAGAAGAAGAAGAAGAAGAAGAAGAAGAAGAAGAAGAAGAAATAAGTAAAGACAGTGAACGAAATAAGAAAGTGAAAAGGGAGTTGAAGAAGGAGGTGAGAAGAAAATGAGAAGGTGGAAGAAGAAAGAGAAAAGTCGGAGAGAACGAAATATAAAAAGAAAGAAAACAGAGAAAACATTTTTTATTCCCGCGTTCATTGATGGCTTGATTGTTTATTTTTTACGGCTTATCAACCCGTTGCAGGTTACTTAAAGCCAGAAAAATATTTCTAGATTGTAAGAGTTTTTGACGTAAGACAATTTTAAAAACCGAACTCGATAGTTCTGTAGACATAACTCAAGTGTTGGTAATCGGTAGATAAATAAGTGATGTAGGAATCGATTTTAAATATGGCCGGTTGATTCGTTTTTTACAGGTTCTCAACCCTTTGCCGGTTATTTAAAACCAGAAAATAATTTTAGATCGTAAGAATTCTTTTTTAAGAGATAATAATGATTTAGTGATGCAAGTTTTACTAATTAACCCATAACTAGGGAGAGAGAGGTGCATTTGCCAAGGTATTTGCGCTTAAGTGAATATAGCTCAACGGAAATTAGAACGCAGTTCTCCGATTAACAATTCCGAGCCAGGATCTATTACACCACCCGTACATCCAAGCTTACAGTACCTGGTATTCCCAACCGGTATCCAATCTAGGCACTGACCAGTCTCGATGTTGTTTAACTTCAGTGATCGTACGGGAATCGGTATTTCAATGTGTATTCTTGCCTCTAATAAATAAAAAAGGAAGACTTATTTTAATGCCACTAATCTAATAGAATTGGTAGAATTCATGAATTCGTTATAAACTAATGCATTTAACGACGCTATTTAATTCTGTATTTTCTTTTTTTTAACTCTTCTTTTTTCATTTTTTTTTGTTCTTTTCTTTTCCTTTTCTTTTCTTTTTCGTTCTTTCTTTATATGATTTTGAGTTTTTTTTTTAAGCCACACTGACGTCACTCGTGGTGATGCTTCAGATTTTATCAAATTTGAGTACAGTTACAGATAGACGAGTTGCTTACTGAAAAATGTTGCGATTATTTCCTTCGATTGCCTCTCCGATTGTCTACGCTGCATGAACGCGTATAGTTATAAATATTTAAATATTGCTATAGATAACCGACATATTGTTATAGATCGCGAGAACGTAACATGAATATGATTTTACCTTTTGGATAAAGCATACGTCTTTACAGCAAATGCGACTCAGTAAACAAGTACGGGTCTGATATGACAGGTTTTCTTCATGCGGCATATTCTCCAGACGATTAGACTATTTAATATTCTGCACTTTGCAAAACTCTTTGTCTAATGAAATTAGAGATGATGAGAAAGCTTGAGGCAACAGAAATGTTGTTTTACAGAAGGATACGGAATATACAATGGATTGGGGTATGTGAGTAAACACGAAGTTTTAAGTAAAATGGAATAAAAATCGCACTTATGCTTAGAATCAGCAGAAAGGGACAGTTTAAAATTCTTGGAAACAAAAGATGGCTTTAAGAATTTGCCACTCAACATGCGTTGGAGTCAAAAGTATCAAGAGACAACAATAAGTAAGCTGCCTAATGTGATTGTGTAAAAGGACGTCAGGACTGAGAATGCGAATTATAGTAAAAATACAAACACTATACAAAGAATAAAAGAATAGTTACAAGTTAACACAACTGACTGGGTACTCTATCATTGATTATCTTTCTTGGGGAAAGAATTGCCATTAAATTATTTATAGAAAAAGGTACAGAAAAGCTACATTATGTCAAGATGCCAGGTCAGAACCAATAATATTGCATATTCTTCTTTGGATTCTATCAAGAGTCTCTGAGTATATAACAGGATCACTGGACCATATGCAGTAGCAATATTCAAAACATGGACAGATAAATAGGTAAGGTACATTCTGGAGAGAAAACATTGTCTAAAACTACACAGTGAACCAACTTTTCTAGCAGCAGACTGATCCACGATTATTTTTTATATATTTAACTCAGGGAGGTGCAACGAGTTCCTCTCCTGGAGTGTAGCATTAATAATGCTGATGGAAGGAAGAAATTGGTCTCTCAAATTATTTATAGGGAAAGTTTTGTTTTGGAGGCCTAACAATTGGCCTTGTCAACACGAGGTTTTAGATCACTTTTGAGATCAACTACCAATTTGACTTTAACGAACCAATCAGGCATACTATTAAGACAGGTTTAAATAGCGGTGTCATTATCATAGATACCGAAATGATATTTGAAGCCATCATTATGGTCATTGATGAAAATTAAGAACAACGTAAATCCAACGACAGATCCCTGCGGGTCACCTGGGTGGACGTTAAGGATAACATTCATTTCGTGATTTGTTAAGTAAGATTGAACGAGTTCAAAAATCAGCCCTTCCAACTGTAGATAGGTAATAGGTCGATAGTTAGAAGGATCAGACGGTTCCCCTAAGTTTTTAATGACTGGAACTACAAAGGAGGATTTCCAACAAGCAGAATTCAGCCATCCATTGCAAATTTTAGAGATTAAAGGAGTCAGTTCAGGAGTACATTGCTTAAATATACTTGCAGATATACCATCAAGTTCACGTGATTTGTAATCACCCAGTTTAGAGACGGTAGAAACCAAGAAAGCAATCTCAAGACTCAAATTAAAATTGAAAGACAGGCAAAGAAACTCCAGATTAGTCAAGAGAAGAATTTGAAGAGAATTTACGAGCAAAGCATTCTGCTTTATCAGTAGAAAATGTTATCACCTCGAATTGAGTGAAGAGAGGAAAGACAAACATATACTCTTATTTAATACTGTATTACAGAAAGGCTAGTAACCACGAGAGCCAAAAAATGTGAGAGAGTGCAGAAAATAACAGCGATTAAAAACAAAGACAGAAGCGCTAAATGGTGGTCTTAATCAAGTCAAACAACAGAAATTTAAATTTAGATTTAAATTCCAGCGTTCCTTCCGATGTATTTCATTCCCTTTCCCGATATATATGCTCCAATAAAAAAATAATTTAGTTCGAAGGAGTCCTTTTGTATTTGTATAATCTGTAGAGCTCATATAATATTATATCACACACACACACACACACACACACACACACACACACACACACATATATATATATATATATATATATATATATATATATATATATATATATATATTTATCATTTTATTATAAAATGTTAGATCAAAAACATTAAGTGATTTCAGCCTTTTTGTTCTAATCTCTTATAATAAAAACTAGCAGTAGAGCCCGGCGTTGCCCGGGGATGTAACAGTAAGAGATAGATCAAGTATCGACCATCATAAAGACTGAAAAATAAAATTGACAAAGATTATTGTTTAAGGTTGACGGACACGCATGTCTTAATTAGTTTTTTTTTTTTTTTACAAATTGGTCAAACCCAAACTCAAACAAAAACATTGTTTACAATCGTTATGAGTCTATCGATTGGTAAATAGAATTTTATTATAAACAATTGTCTTGTAAATGGAATTTTTAAAGCATTCTGAATGTAAATAAAAAAAAGTGCAAGACAATAAGAAATATTACCTGCCGAAAAAAAAAAAAAAGTGGATGTTTGTTTTATCGGCTGAAAATGTAAGAAATCCGATCCCATATATAAAGGAACACACACACACACACACACACACACACATAAACAACCTGGGTTTTTTTAACCTAAGTCACACCACGGAATCGCTAAAACATAGAGCATAGTCTGATGAAAAAGACTTCAAAGTTTATGAAAACAAAATTTTATCGTCAAAATGCTTATGTTTTTATGAAGAGGATAGACTAAATTTTTTTTTTTAAAAATTTTTCCATCTTTTTAGAATATTCTAAATTTTGATTTAAAAAACCTTGTTTCTCTCTTTGTCGCAAACAAGGGGTAGTAAATAAGAGATAATTTTTAGCGTTTTTTTGTATTTACACACATTAATTTGGAAAATCTTGCAAAAATAAAAATCATTGTCAGATGTTAATGAAACTTTCAGAAACTATTCACAGATCATCGAAATTATTATAAATATGTTTTTTTTTATTAAAGTCATGGCAGAAATATTTTTTATATTTATTAATACCCCCATAACTAATTTTATAAAAACTCTAGAAATTGAGACCATCGGTTTTAGTGATTACAATAGTTAAAAGCACAAGGCTTTGAAGAATGCAAATCATGTTTTTTTTTTTTTTTTTGTTTTGTTTTTGGCCAACGTACCTGAAAAAATCAGCTGTGAATTGTAACATACCAACTCAATAAAACAAATATATTATTTAGTTTCAAATGCTTTTATTTGTTTTTATGAATATGGACAATATTTTCTGAAAGCAAAAAAATTTTTCAATGAAAATTGAATTTTTAATACAATTATTTCTTATTTCTTTAATTTTAAAGAGATTTTAAAAAAATGTTTAAATTGAATTTTAAAAAATATTTTAACATTAGTTAACAGCAACATCAACCTTTCAAAATGTCCGTGTGAGATTGTCATTGTCTAGCGCTTTGAAAATTGTATAATTTGGACCAATCAGATTAGCCATGGTAATTAAGAAATGTAATTTTTGTGTTTATAGTCGGACAGTAATTATCAAGTACGGAAGACCAACCAGAATACAATTTAGTTGCATTATTTGAGTTCAGCTTTGTTCTCCGCTGTTAAGCCCTTTACTTTTTGAAACACTTATGGAGAAGTTAATTTGAGTTTTCAATTTCAACTGAGAAGGGTACCTACAAGTAACAGTATCATCTTATGAAATTTAACTACTGCTAAACTTTAATTTATATGATCTTATTTTTATATTAATCTCAGTTATGACATTTTTCCATAAATGAAATATCAAAATTAATAATAAAATGAATGGAAATACAAATAACACAGTAAAAATGTAATAAATGTACATAAAATTATAGTATTTTATGTACACTTTGATAAAATTTCATAAGAAAGGTACCTAAATTAATTAGATACCTTTTTCTTATGAAATTTAATCTCACTATTAACAGTCTTATTTTTAATTTCTTTATATTTTCCATAAAGCATCGTAAACGTAAAAAAATGAAAGCTAAGTACAAAAAAAAAAAAAAAAAAAAATTAGAGCGCTGAAAGTTTTCCTTAAAAGTAACAAGGTAAATAATTTGTTCACTTAAATAATTTCACTTCCTTCCATCCGTAGAAAGAATTCTCCTCCTGTAAGTTATCTAAACGTCATGAATGTGCCTTTCGTCAATCGTCAAGTGACGCGAAAGGTTATGACCTGCTTTGTTTTATTTTCAAATTAGATTTTTTCGGCGCAGAAGCTAAGTTAAGCTTGGTTCAAAATATTTTAAATAAACAGTATAATTTCTGTTTTTATTAAAATCAGTTTTCAAAAAATGATAATTGATTTTTAAAAGAATATCAAAGTAAATCGAAAAGAATGATTGAAAATGATTCTGTCCTTTTTTTTGACCAAAAAAAAAAACAATATTTTTAACGAAAATTTCAGACGTGCTAGGAACGATTAAAAAATGTAAAAAAATACCCCCAAAATACTTTGACCTTTCCTCTTTAATAATAATATGAACATTAGACGATAAAATTTTGTTTTCGTCAAGTTCGGCGTCTTTTTCATCATGCTATGCTCTTTTGTTTACATTTTCGTGGGTGAGTTGTCCCCCTTTCATTCTCACGATGTGTCTTAATCGTGTTTTCAAAATGATTTTCTTAAAAAAAACAACTGTGTTTTTCCCATTTTCGATCCCGTTAGAACCACCACAAAGTAATTTTATGTAGTCCTGTGAAGTTTTGTTGAAATCGGCTAAAAAATGTAGGAAATTCGATCCAACATATAAATGTTACAGACACACACACACACACACACACACAACCTGCGTTTTATAATAAGTAAGATAAGATAATGACAATATATTGCTCTACTTTGTATTGAGCACTAATTTTTTAAAAGTAAATGCTACGAACAGTGTAAATTTACCCATCTGTTCTTTCTCTCACTTGTGTATATATATATATATATATATATATATATATATATATATATATATATATTATTGATTTTTCGGGTTATCAATCTTTTGGGGGTTATTAAAAGTCAGAAATATTCTTAGATTGTAAGAATTATTTTTTTCATAATAATAATGTATTTTACAATTAACACATAGCTGTGGGAAGAAAAGGTGAGCTCATGTCTTTCCCAATGGAAATTTGTGCGTAAGTGAATATAAAGTGCCCGACTGGAATTGAACTCAGTCCTCCGGTTTGTAGTTTCGTTATCCATTTCACCACCCGTACACCAAGCTTCCAAAGCAACCATTCATTTCGGTACTAACCAGGTTCGACTTTTCTTAACATGGCTGGTCGTACGGTGTTTTAACAGGATATATATATATATATATTGTCATCCACAGACACACTGATTCTCTGTATCACAACTCTTCAGTGTGGCTAGACGCCCGATCGCTTCAAGCGGGGATCGAAGCCCCACCGATTTGACATCAGAGATACTACCACTAGGCTATCGTCGCACGGGGAAGGGAAATTTTAACGTTTTTCTATGCGGGATACGCCAGTGGCTCGGAGAACTCAATTCGTACTTGAAGAGTAACACATTAATAGCAGTAGGAGCCTTGGCGACCAGGTTTCATCATTATATAGTATAAATTGCTCGATATAACCGTAAGTACTAAGTTAACAGTTTCTTCTATCGTTTCTCCTGCAAAAGGGAGCGCATGTTCGAATCCTGCCGGAGGGTCCATTTTTTTTAATATACAGAATATACAAATATAAATATACTGTTTAAAATAAATGTATCGTCTACTCAAATATGGGTATCCACTAAAAGTAACGTATATTTTTAACGAATAAAAATCTCTCGGATTAATAAATAAAAAAAAGTTATTTCTTTAGAAATTGTTACATATATATATATATATATATATATATATATATATATATATATATATATATATAAATTAACTGATTTAAAATACTTTTTTTTTTTTGCTACACAGTATGAAATGGAACTAATGTTTTTAATTTAATTACAAAATTAAACCCGAAGCTTTCAACTTCCATTTTTGAAACATGGTTAATACTGCGTAGTGAAAAAAACATATTTTAAATCAGTTAATTTATAATATTAATGCTCTGTAAATTTACATTGAGCACTATTTTTAAAAAAACAAAAATACCAATAAGAACACCGGATTATATATCTTACTATTCTTTCTTTTTTATATATATATATATATATATATATATATATATATATATATATATATATATATCTTGAAGTAATCGGACGTGTAGCTGCACTGAAGAGCTATATATATGCATGTAATTATTAAAAAAAAATTTATATAGACAAAAACAATTCACTCACGATAAAAATGCAACTTCGTTTCGATACATTTAGTTGCACCTTGATTCATTTTAGTTCACACCAGTCTAGGTGCAGCTAAATGCACCGAAACAAAGTTGCATCTTTGTCGTGAGTGAATTGTTTTTATATGAAAAAATTATAATAATTATTGCTCTACTCTCGGTATTGAGCCCTCTTTTGAATTAATGCTGTGAACGTTAGAATTGATATATTATTTTCGCCCCCATTACATTCGGATATATATATATATATATATATATATATATATATATATATATATATATATATATATAAACGAAGTTATAAATGTAAGTGCGTGTGAATGTGTTTCTGTATTTGTCTGTGAAGAGCAAAATAAGACGGGTTATGGTTTTCTTTCTTCCGGTCTCGTTAGTTTCCGGTGTTTTATGTGAATCCTCGTCTGATTCTCGTTCCAGACAAAGCAGCTGTAGAAAGTGAGGAAGAACCAAGAATTAAGATAAGAAACAGATTCAGAACCAAACGTTTGGCACCTCGCCGTGGAATTTTTGTTAGCAACGTCGTCCTCTCGTCGAGTCAGTTCGAACTTCGTAACACATGATTTCCTGTAGGCTGCTTACGTTTATAATATGAATGGATTGCTAATGATTGCACGTCAGTAATGAATTGAAAATCACGAAGAAGAGGGATTGTCAACGGTCAGGAGTTAATAAAGCAAGCGTTAAAGAGAAACTAACGTTATTATTATTATTTTTTTATTCCTGACTTTCCTTTTTCTTTCTGTATTCTGATTTCATTTTCGATTTTAGTTCCTTCTTTTCTTCATATGTTCCAATAGACTTACTGAAGGCATTCCTGGTAGCCCAATTCACAAGGTAAAAACTCACAATTACATATCACACGTTATGAAAAGTTTTATCTATGTAAAATGACCGCGATCTTTTTTTTTTTTTTTTACAAAAATGATCAGTGGAAAATGCCATAAAGCCATTCTTGACTCTTTTCATTCTTTTTTCATTCCTCTCCTTATTCCTTACTTCATCTGTCATTTGACAACACACACACACACACACACACACATATATATATATATATATATATATATATATATATATATATATATATATATATATATAAAATTATATGGTAAAGGGAAAATGGCTTTCGTGTGACGAATTTCATTCCTTAGATACATGGATACAAAGTAAAAAAAGTAAGTGTTTATCCACCATTTCTACATGGTATGATATCAAACTCTGATATCAAAAGTGGACAATGCATTTAAGGGTCTCCTCAAAACTATAATGTTTCATTGAAAACATCGGTATGGATTTCGGATTAGATAAATGTGCAAAAGTAACATTCAAGAAAAGGAGAATTACAGAAACACATTCAATAGATCTAGATCTTGTCACAAAGATTAGAGAACAGGAAGAAGAAGAAGTCTATAAATATCTCGGAGTTGGCGAAGGGGATAGAATACAGCATTCCTAAATGAAGGTGAATGCAAGAAAAAACAGATTCTCAGCCATAAACACTTTGGCTGTCCCGGTGGTGCAATATAGTTCCAACATCTTTAATTGGACCATAACTGACATTAATCGAATGTACGCAAACGAGAAAGCTACTCACTTGCCATCGCATGCATCATCTTAAGGGTGATATTGATCGTCTGTATGTGTCCAGATCCGAATGAGGCAGAGGATTAGTTCAACTAGAACTCTCTTACAAAACCACAATAACTGGTTTTTCAAAGATACATGGAAACTACAGAAGACAGGATAAGGATCTGTATCAAATAACATGAAAGAAATAAGAAACTTTATTCAGTAATAAAGGAAGAACAAATTCAAAAGAGAATTTCAGTTGGGTGAAGAAGTGCAAATAAACCATAATGCAGTGGTAAGGAACGTAAAAAAGAAAGCAAAATGAAATGCAATGTACCAAATGTAGAAACGATAGCAATAATCCCGTGCCAAACAAACTAATGTAGACATATCCGTTACCCACCAGTAGTTACGTAATGCAGGGTTAAAAGCCGAAACCGAAGATTTTATCTTTGCTTGCTAACTAGAAATTACCAAGCACACATACTGAAAAACTGTGATAATCTGGAATGCAGATTCTGTGATAAACATACAGAAACAAATGACCTTTTGCAACAGGTTGCACGATATTAGCACCGAATGAATATAAAACTCGGCATGATAGCTTTGGCCAATATTTGCACTGGAAAATATGCAACTTTTACGGGAAGGAAACTACAAGAAACGGGTGTGAACATCGCCCAGACTTGATAGGACCTTTAAGAATTTTATGGGATTTTACAATACACAGAGACAGCACAATCAAAGCTAATCGCCCAGACATTGTGATCAAAGACCACAAGAACAGAATTTGCTTTCTTATTGACACAGCAGTCACTGGAGATTGTAATGTGTCTTTAAACATCTTCAAAAACTATCATCAAAATACACTGACCTTGAAGTGGAAATCTAAAAAGTCTGG
Source organism: Acanthosepion pharaonis (assembly GCA_903632075.3). NCBI lineage: Eukaryota > Metazoa > Mollusca > Cephalopoda > Sepiida > Sepiidae > Acanthosepion > Acanthosepion pharaonis. The sequence goes on from CAHIKZ030001879.1 coordinate 198,719, forward strand.
TACATAAGGACATCAATAATTTCAGTTGTAGTTAGATCCATCAGAAAAGGTTCAGATAGACTTACTGAAGAGATTCTTGGTAGCCCATCCTTTAAAGTAATACAAAAAAATGTATTCACAAGTACAGCTTGCATGTTACGAAGAGCTTTATCTATGTAAAATGTGATCTTTTTATTTATTTTTTTTTCCAAAAATTGATCAATTGAAAATGCCATAAAGCCATTTCTGACTTTAGATCTCTGATTGGGACCCGAAAGGAAATGTGTATACAACAGAAACCCAAGGAAATATTACTACTACTGCTATTACTAATACTACTACTACTACTACTACTACTACTACTAATAATAATAATAATAATAATAATAATAATAATAATGGAAGGCATAAAAGTTTAAACAACTGACAAAAAGAGATCTTTGATTTTGTTTTTTTTTTCAAAAATGATCAACAGAAGATGTCATGAGGACATTTCTAGCCTTTGGTTTTTGGCTGGGACCCGGAAGGAAATGTGTATATAATAGAAACCCAAGGAAGTAATAATAAAAGATAAATAAAAGATTAAGAGAAAGACAAAAAGAGATCTTAGATTGTTTTTTTTTTTTGGGGGGGGGGGAGTTTTTTTTTTTACAAAAATGATCAGTGCTAAATGTCATGAAGCTATTTCATACCTTATGCGTCTGGTTGGGCCCCCGAAGGAAATGTGTATACAATACAAATCAAAGTAAATAATAATAATAATAATAATATTAATACTGTGAAGCAAGTGTCTGGTATGCCTTGATCAGGCGAGGTATCATGATTGGGTTTCGAATACTTGTAACCTAACGTAAATTTTTGTCGTACTGCACTTTCAATCAGTGATAATTTTGACAACAAACTGGTCAAAATAACTGCGTTGAAAATCGCCAAATACTTCGAAAGGTCATATAGTCTTCTAATAAAGCATACTGTGAGAGTTAGAGTCTTGTTGTCACTTGATATGCAGTTATTTATTTTTCAACAAAATTTGTCTCATATTTTCATAATTATTGTGAAAAATCAAAGCAAATTTAGTATTTATTTTACCTTCTTTGTCACTATTATCACCTTCAATCTATTTTTAAATTCCCCAACTTAATGTGCTTTATACTGAAGTTGATTGTTGCATATGACTTCATATGTAAACACAATGAGTGTCCATGGACAATGCTTTTACTCTTTTTGTCTATTTACCATTAACTTTAAAATCGCTGATGCGTCCATCCTGACAGTTTTATGAGGTATAATTAGTTCGGAGCTCTTTCAACAGAAGATTGCTTAAGACAGAAGAAATAACACATGATGGGTGAAGTCGTAGTCTCGCCTGTGTTCTCGGACGGACGGACGGACGGACGAGATTACAGATGAAGTAGGGGAATGAGGCAAGTTTATAAGTAAACTGCAGTGACTGGCTTGGTGTTCATTTCCAAATATATTTTTTTAAATTTCACCCTGGATAAAACTTGCTGCAAACGAGGTGGATTTATTTATAATTCGAATATAGGCAAACTATATATATATATATATATATATATATATATATATATATATATATATATATATATATATATATATATATATATATATTTGTGAATAAAAAACAGACCACGTTAAGATTCCATGTAATAAGTGATTTCACCATAACCCCTTTAACAAGGTTCTGGATCATCAGACTTTACTTCCAAAAGTTAAAATGAAAAGAAATTTACACGTTTTTGACGGACCTCATCAAGTATACGTAAAATTAACGAAGTGAGGAAGTGAGGTGGGAGAGAGGATATGAGTGTGTCATATGTATCATTTCAATTTCCTATTTTTAACCCCAGTGTGTCGGCTAGATGTTGCTCAAATTTAACGCGTCTCGTCTGTAGATATAGATGGCTAAGGGGTGAGGGAGAAGACCGACATTAAAGGAAGAAGCTACAACAACCCCAATCAATTACATTCCACAACAGGTTTCATTCAAATTCTTAGACGCTGTTAATTCGCGTTACTTTAACGTGCATATTTGGGAGGTTATGGTTTGATAAATATCTAAATGTCTAAACAATCTACGAAGAAATTCATTTGGAATTCAGTGGAGTTTTGGGTATTTTCTATGAAACAGTCGATTGGAAAAATTCATAGACAGTTTCAACTTTTGGAAGTAAAGTCTGATGATCCAAAACCCTGTTAAAGTTGAAATAACTTATTACATGGAATCTTAACGTGGTCTGTTTTTTATTCAAATATATCTGCTCTGAATTTTACATTGAGCTCTTTGGATATCATCCTCCGGGTCTACCCATACGGATTACCTAAGTTTGCTTAAACTATATATATATATATATATATATATATATATATATATATATATATATATATATATATATATATATATATTGTTGTAGCATACCTACGGGCGATAATGGATATGCCTCCAATTCCATAAATAAAATACTGTATGTTGAAGATTCGTCTCAGACGAGGCTATGTCGAGGGGTAGTCTCTTGTCTCGGGAAACAGTTACCCGACCCCGTTTTATACGAGGTCGACGGGGAATTTTTGACCGAGCCTACGGGATCGGATACCCCACATTAAATTCGGTCTTGTGCGACATCTGAGCGCGTGGGGCGGTTTGTAGGTATCCTGCTGTTGGAGATTCGTTGTGGACTTCACTTGACTCACTTCTCGCAGTTGATTACTTCAGTCAATTCTTTGTGTCTTTTCTACGAATATTCTCATGTCACTTGTTCGAATGGGATTTTCTTCTTAGTGCCCCAATGAATTTAAGTGCGTTGCTAGAGTATCAACTGGATCACTCCGTTTTACTGTTGAACTTGCTAGATGCAATCGTTAGTTCTATTTTAATAGTTTCTTCTCCCCACCCCTTTCCGATTACTTGCTTCCCTGCTCCCTACAATCTCCAAAAATTAACTGCAACACGAATCGCTGTTCTGTCTTTGTGAAAGCTGTTTCTTTGTTGTCCTTTTCCTCACTTCTCTTCACTAAAGTCCTCTCATTCTCTTTCACTCCCTGTAAAATACTGTATCTTAATGGCATTATAGCCTTGCTTAGGGTGAGATGATAAAAATCTGTAGGATTCTGAAAGAAAATAAAAACAAGCATTGGTTCACAATAATTTTCCCTACTATATTATCGATAACCAGATAAGATTATTCCCACAGAAATAGGCTTCGATAATTTTAACGTTGTTTGATTGTTAATCTTTCCATGGTTGAAACTGCTAAAAACTTAAGTTGTTAAATTTGAAAGAAAAAAATCATTAGATGCTTAAACTTAATTCACATTTAAAATCAGTCCAAGTTATTGGAACACCATATATATATATATATATATATATATATATGTATGTATATATTAATAATTGGAAATAGCATATTTGTGTAGCAATCTCTTTTTTATACAAGTTTCGTTAAAGATTACGGAAAATGTACTGCAATTAAGCTTTCTTTTTAGCTTTTCTTGTGGTCACAAGATTTTTTTTCTTTTCTGAACATGAATTGAATTAAAACTGTTCAAAAGTTCTGCATATCCGAGCGCTTTCAGTTATTTTTTTAGCCATTATCAATGACAACTTTTGTTTTTAACTGGATGTATGGGTTTTAACCCTTATACGAACACAAGAAAAACTATATATATATATATATATATATATATATTATCATTATTACTTCAAACAGATACTCGCATTTGAAATAGGCGCCCCATTTTATTTTTACTTTAAATAGTGTGCATTACGTATGTCGGCCTCTGTATTTGTGAACAGTTAAGAAAGGAAATATGCTCTCCGATAATAACGTTTAAAGAAATAAAATTGTTGGATTAAAACTAAATCTCTCTCTCTAAATCTCTCTCTCTAAATCTCTCTCTCTCTCTCTCTCTCTCAATATATATATATATATATATATATATATATATATATATATATATAGTTTTAATCTCCCACCTTTCTCTCATCTGTTACCCCTCTCTTTAGCTCTAACATTCGTCCCACACTCTCATACTTACACTCTCTGTAAATTCTATTTTTTTATTTCCGGAGTTGCTTTTTCTGTTTTCTTTTTGAATTTGTAGGTTTGATGAATTGGATCGTATTTACGATTCCAATTGAATAAATTATGACCATGGAATATTAGTGTTTAAGCCTTTTTATTATATCCTTACTCTGTCCTGGACATTGAGTTCTACCTGGATTCTATCCTCTTGGAATTTTTTATTCAAAAAACTATAAATGTATGTGTATGAATGTATGTATATATATTTATATATTTTGCATATGTATCTGTATATTTACCACTAATATTATCTATCTCTTTCTCTCTCTCTCTCTCTTTCTCTCTCTCTCTCTATATATATATATATATATTTAAAGATATTTTTGTAGGTACAAAATTTAATGATTGAAATAAAAGTATAATATTTAATATTACAAGACATATTAAAAAAAATAAAAATAAATAAAAAATAAAAAAAAACAACAACAACAAAGGGGAAGCAACCGGTTTCGCTCCCGCTCTTCAGGCTTCAACGAGAGATTGGAAATGAATACAGAAAAATGTACAAAAGGAATTGCGGGAAAAAAAAATATTTATATCTATATATATGCAGAAGGAACTAGAGACAAATGACAGCGAGTCCCAACAAGCACTCACGTTGTTTGCATATATATATATATATATATATATATATATATATATATATATATATATATATATATATATATAAATTAATATAAAATATCGCACATTGAGTGCCGGTGGGAATAAAATAGTGTTCAATGTATAATAACAGGGGTTAACATTTATTTTAATAATAATTATACATTTTTCCTCACCTGTACAACAACTCTGAATTTCATGTACGATGCAATCGTCAGGTGCTGATTGAAAACTGTTAGTTATCAGTACCATATACAGCGTATCCACTTATATGTCGTTAATGCACTTTCCTTGAGTGAAAACGCAGACAGCGACCTTTAAATGTTCACAAATATGTAAGAGAGTCTCACTTCTCTGTTAGCCGTTCTCATCTGCTAGATAATGTTGTATATCTGAATTATTCTTTAAACATCCTTGCATTTCCCTTTGGAAATCTCCTACGGATGCATGCTCCCAGGTCAACTTTGATCTTCACGAATTTAAATGTAATGTCAATCATTATCTACTGTGTTATTGCTTTTCATTTATTGTTCTCTCTCCTTAATAGTGTATTTTTTTTTCTCATATTCTTTAACACCCAATTACCTCCTTGCGTTTTAGTGGCTTTATTGGCGTGCTTGGCTTGAAATGTTTTCAAGTCTAGTCTGTTCAAATGCTCTTAGGAAAGGCGAGTATCCATGTTTAATCACAGTTTAGATGGCAACATAAAATGGGCTAACTAGATCTGGGCAGTAACCAGTCTAAGAGAAGGAAAATAGTGGAGTAGGTAACGGGAAAAAGACCATTATATTTCCGAAGAAGGCATGGCAATTCACAGGTAATAAAGTAAAAGGAATTTGGAGAGAGTCATGATCGCCTATGCCCTGGGCATGGAATTTTAAAAAATTCTAATTTTACATATTTCCTTGCTCTTTCTGGGATTGAGTTTCTTATGATGTGCAAACATTGGAATCGTATGTTAGACATAAATCTCTTATACCGTTTGTCTCTTTATTAGCGTTATACTGTTACATGTGATTAAACTGTATTATTACCACATGTTCCTGGCGACATTATTTTGGTTCATTACTGTGTACAAACGGAAATGGTAGGAAATTAGACGCTGAAAAAAAAGGAAAGCACGTTGTTTGCTTTATTTAAAATTGTTTAGGGGACACACCTCTTTTCATGATTCGTTTCATCACCAACAAACAGATCCTAAGTTTACACCCGTCCTAATGAGCGGTTATTCTCTCAATCAGGTTCATTGCCTCAAACGTCGATTGGGGCTAAAGTGGAACTTCGGTAAAGCCACTATGACACAAGAGGTCACTTGGTGTGAAAGAACTAGAAAACAGAAGCATTATTGAGGAACGATAAAAAAAAAAAATAGAAGTGCAATCAGGAAGACAGTAGATAACGGTTAAAATTGTATTTAAATTTTTGAAGATTAAAATCGACTGGAAGAGAGTTCCACAAACGAGAATCATAGAACTTACGGTTACAGCTAGATAATTTCACCTGCAAAATAATGGGACCTTACCGCCAATCTAGTACTGCGCTTAATTAATGAAATCTAAGTACCATTCATCAGAACAATTACCACGAAAGTATTTATAGA
>CAHIKZ030001879.1:210000-232500 GCA_903632075.3 Acanthosepion pharaonis
AATGAATGAATGAATGATAATGAATGAATAATGAAAGAATGAATGAATGAATGAATGAAGAATAAATGGATGGATAGATGAATGAATAGATAGATAGATAGAAATGAATAATGGATGAATGATATATGAATGGATAAAAGAATGAATGAATGAATGAATGAATGATAGGAGATAATGAAAAATGAATGAATGAATGAATGAAGATAGAATGGTCTGAAAGATGAATGAATGAAGATGAATAGAATGGTGAAAATAGAATGATGAATGAATGAATGAAATAGAATGGATGAAAAGAATGAATGAATGAATGAAATAGAATTCTGAAAAGAATGAATGAATGAATGAATTAGAATTTTGAAAAGAATGAATGAATGAATGAATGAATGAATTTTGATGTTGGTGAAAAGAATGGAATGAATGAAGTAGAATGGATGAAAAGAATTTCAAATGAATGAATGAATGAATGAATTTCTTTTTAAGAAAAGAATGAAAAATTTTGAAATGAATATCTTTAGAATGGTGAAAAGAATGAATGAATGAATAAAATGAATGAATGAAGAATGGTGAAAAGAATGAATGAATGAATTTTATTTTAGAATTTCTGAAAAGAATGAATGAATGAATGAAGTATTGGTGAAAAGAATGAATGAATGAATGAATGGAGATAGAATGGTGAAAAGAATGAATGAATGAATGAATAGAATGGTTGAAAAGATAATGAATCTTTCTCAATTTGAATGAATTAGATGGATTTAAAAGAAAATGAATGATTGAATGAATAGAAAAATAAAAATGAATGAATGAAAGAAGATTATGAAAAGAATGAATGAATGAATGAAGTAGAATTTGAAAAGAATGAATGAATGAATGAATGAATAGAATAAAAAGAAAGAATGAATGGATGAAATTTAATGTAAAATGAAAAAAAGAATGAATGAAGTAGAATGGAAAAAAAAGAGATGAACGAATGAATGAATGAAGAAGATTAAAAGAATGAATGAATGAATGAATGAAGTAAAATGGTGAAAAGAATTAATGAATGAATGAATGAATAGAATTTTGAAATATAATGAATGAATGAATAAAGATATAATAGAAAATAAATGAATGAATGAATGAATGAATGAATGATTGAAAAGAATGAATGAAAATACTTTTTTGGTGAAAAGAATGAATGAATGAATGTAGAAAGTTTGGTGAAAAGAATGAATGAATGAAATAGAATGGTGAAAAGAATGAATGAATGAATGAATGAAAAAAAATGATGAAAAGAATGAATAGATGAATTAGAGAATATGAAAAGAATGAATGAATGAATAAATGAATAGAATGGAAAAAAAGAATGAATGAATGAATTTTAAATGGTGAAAAAGAATGAATGAATGAATGAATGAATAGAATGGATAAAAAGAATGAATGAATGAATGAAGATAGAATGGTTAAAAAGAATGAATGAATGAATGAATAGATAAATGAAAAGAATGAATGATTTGAATGGTGAAAAGAATTTTTGAATGAATGAAAAGATTGAAAAGAATGAATGAATGAATGAATAGAATGGTGAAAAGAATGAATGATTAGACGTGATTGAAAAAGAATGAATGAATGAATGATTTAGAAATGGTGAAAAAATTTGAAATGAATGAATTCTTAGAAAAAAAAAGAATGAAGATTCAAGAATTTTTGAAAAGAATGAATGAATGAATGAACAAGAAAAAAATGAATCTTTGAATGAATGAATGAATCTAAGAAGTAGAATAGATAAGAAAAGAAAAAATGAATGAATGAATGAAGTAGAATGGTGAAAAGAATGAATAAATGAATGAATTCTATTTTAGAATTTTGAAAAGAATGAATGAATGAATAAAGTAGAATTTTGAAAAGATATGAAGTAAATGAATAAATGAAATGGAAGTAGAATGGTGAAAAGAATGAATGAATGAATAAAGTAGAATGGTGAAAAGAATGAATGAATGAATAAATGAATGAAGTAGAATGGTGAAAAGAATGAACGAATGAATGAAGTAGAATGGTGAAAAGAATGAAACGAATGAATGAATGAAGTAGAATATTTGAAAAGAATGAATATAATGAATGAATGAAGTAGAATAATTGAAAAGAATGGATGAATGAATGATTTTAGAATTGAAAAGAATTTCTTGAATGAATGAATGAATGAATGAATCAGAATGAATGAAAATTGAACGAATGAATGAATGAAGTAGAATATGAAAAGAATGAATGAATGAATGAACAAAAAGATTTTCTTTGAAAAAGAATGAATAAATGAATGAATGAAGTAGAATGGTGAAAAGAATGAATAAAATGAATGAAGTAGAATGGTGAAAAGAATGAATGAAAATGAATGAACTTAAAATTTGGTGAAAAGAATGAACGAATGAATGAATGAAGTATAAATGGTGTAAAGAAAGAATGAATTGGGAATCCTTTTAGAATGGTTTGTAAAGAAAGAATGAATGAATTTCCAAATGAAAGAATGAATGAAAAGAATTTTGAATTTTATTTTAGAATGGGTGAAAAGAATCTTTTGAATGAATGAATGAAGTAGAATGGGGAAAAGAAAGAATGAATGAATGAATGAAAATAGAATGGTGAAAAGAATGAATTTAAATGAATAAAGTTTCTATGAAAAGAATGAATGAATGAATAAATGAATGATGGAAAGTAGAATGGATGAAAAGAATGGAATGAATGAATGAGTTAGAATGGTGAAAAGAATGAATGAATGAAAAATGAAGTAGAATGGTGAAAAGAATGAATAAATGAATGAATGAAGTAGAATGGTGAAAAGAATGAATGAATGAATGAATAGAATGGTGAAAAGAATGAATGAATGAATGAATGAATAGAATAAAAGAAAGAATGAATGAATGAATGAATAGAATGGGAAAAAAAGAATGAATGAATGAAGATAGATAGATAGAATAGATGGATGAAAAAGAATGAATGAATGAATAAAAATGAATGAGATAGATATGATAGAATGAATGAATGAATGAAGATAGAAGAAAAAGAATGAACGAATGAAATGAATGAATAGAATGGTGAAAAGAATGAATAAATGAATGAATGAATAGAATGGTGAAAAGAATGGATGAATGAATGAAGTAGAATTTGAAAAGAATGAATGAATGAATAAAATGAATGAAGTAGAATAATGAAAAGAATGAACGAATGAATGAAGTAGAATAGATGAAAAGAATGAAATGAATGAATGAATGATGATAGTAGAAAGATGAAAAGAATGAATAAATGAATGAATGAATAGAATGGTGATGGATAAAAGAATGGATGAATGAATGAAAAGAATGGTGAAAAGAATGAATGAATGAATGAATGAAGAAGTAAAATGGTGAAAAGAATGAATGAATGAATGAAAATAGAATGAAAAGAAAAGAAAAGAATGAATGAATGAATGAAGTAGAATGGTGAAAAGAATGAATGAATGAAGTAGAATGGTGAAAAGAATGAATAAATGAATGAATGAAGTAGAATGGTGAAAAGAATGAATGAATGAATGAAAAGAATGGTGAAAAGAATGAATGAATGAATGAATGAAGTAGAATGAATGAAAAGAATGAATGAATGAATGAATGAAACAGAATGGTGAAAAGAATGAATAAATGAATAAAGTAGAATGGTGAAAAGAATGAATGAATGAATATAAAAATGAATGAAGAAGAATGGGTGAAAAAGAATGAACGAATGAATGATATAGAATGAAAAGAATGAACGAATGAATGAATGAAGTAGAATGGTGAAAAGAATGAATAAATGAATGAATGAAGATAGAATGGTTAAAAGAATGGATGAATGAATGAAGTAGAATGGTGAAAAGAATGAATGAATGAATGAATGAAACAGAATGCAAAAAGAATGAATGAATGAATGAAGTAGAATGGAAAAAAGAATGAATGAATGAATGAATGAATAGAATGGTGAAAAGAATGAATGAATGAATGAATGAAGTAGAATGGTGAAAAGAATGAATGAATGAATGAGAAGAATGGTGAAAAAGAATGAATGAAGTAGAATGAATGAAAAGAATGAATGAATGAATGAAGTAAAATGAAAAAGAATGAACGAATGAATGAATGAAGTAGAATGGTGTAAAGAAAGAATGAATGAATGAATGAAGTAGAATGGTGAATGAAAGAAAGAATGAATGAATGAATGAAGTAGAATGGGTGAAAAGAATGAATAAATGAATGAATGAAGTAGAATGGTGAAAGAATGAATGAAGTAGAATGGTGAAAAGAATGAATGAATGAATGAAGTAAAATTAAAAAAAGAATGAAACGAATGAATGAATGAAGTAGAAAAAAAAAGAATGAACGAATGAATGAAGTAAAATGGTGAAAAGAATGAACGAATGAATGAATGAAGTAGAATGGTGAAAAGAATGAACGAATGAATGAAGTAAAATGGTGAAAAGAATGAACGAATGAATGAAGTAGAATGGTGAAAAGAATGAATGAACGAATGAATGAATGAAGTAGAATGGTGAAAAGAATGAATGAATGAATGAAGTAGAATGGTGAAAAGAATGAATGAATGAATGAAGTAGAATGGTGAAAAGAATGAATGAAGTAGAATGGTGAAAAGAATGAATGAATGAATGAAGTAAAATGGTGAAAAGAATGAACGAATGAATGAATGAAGTAGAATGGTGAAAAGAATGAACGAATGAATGAAGTAAAATGGTGAAAAGAATGAACGAATGAATGAATGAAGTAGAATGGTGAAAAGAATGAATGAATGAATGAAGTAGAATGGTGAAAAGAATGAACGAATGAATGAAGTAAAATGGTGTAAAGAAAGAATGAATGAATGAATGAAGTAGAATGGTGAAAAGAATGAATAAATGAATGAATGAAGTAGAATGGTGAAAAGAATGAATGAATGAATGAAGTAGAATGGTGAAAAGAATGAATGAATGAAGTAGAATGGTGAAAAGAATGAATGAATGAATGAATGAAGTAGAATGGTGAAAAGAATGAATGAATGAATGAAGTAGAATGGTGAAAAGAATGAATGAATGAATGAATGAAGAATGGTAAAAAGAATGAATGAATGAAGTAGAATGGTGAAAAGAATGAATGAATGAATGAATGAATGAAGTAGAATGGTAAAAAGAATGAATGAATGAATGAAGTAGAATGGTGAAAAGAATGAATGAATGAATGAAGTAGAATGGTGAAAAGAATGAATGAATGAATGAAGTAGAATGGTGAAAAGAATGAATGAATGAATGAATGAAGTAGAATGGTGAAAAGAAAGAAAGAAAAAAGAATGAATGAATGGGCAAAAAAAAGAATGAAATGCTGTAGAATGGACAAACGACAGAAATTGCAAATGAAGAACTGAAGAAATAGAGAAGGAAGAAATACAAAAAAAAAACGAAAAACAAACAAACAAAATGAAGTTAAATGGTGAAAATAAGTAAAGAATAAAACATTATAAAAGAACGGAGAAAAGAATGAAAGAAAGAAAAAAGAAAGAGTGAGAGAGAAAAATAGGAGAGAAAGTGAATGAAAAAAAAAGTAATAACTAAATGACAGGAAAGAAGCAAAATTTCAAGGAGAAAAAAATTGACGCTCCTCCGGCGAAATGGAAAACATTGAAAAAAAGAAAGAAAATTCAGAAAAATCATTGAACAAAAAACTAAAATATATTCGCAACACGTGCTGATAAAACTGTGCACTTGTACCAGACTAAGTTATAAAATGTGAGTCTAACTTAGTTATGCGCCATATATGATACACGCTTAGGCGATCATGTATCTTTCGACACATGACTGACGAGGCAGATTTTTCCGCATTAGACCAATTGCCATCTAAGGCCTATCCTGCTATTTTATCCATAGCTGAAGGGAGAATTAGAAGATTCATACCTTTCCAAATGGTATTAGCACGTAAGTGAATGTAACAGATCCGTTAGAAATGGAACTCGACTTCCTGATTTCTCAATCCGAGCCGTTTATCCATTGCCCTACCGTACCTCCACTTCTAATCTATACTAATCGCAATAAGCTTGCGAGATTATTAGGCTCGGCATTTCTTTTGAGCAAACTATAAATCTAAATCTCTTTTACAACAGAAGAGTTGATTCTCTATCCGTTACACACTGCGTGTAAGTTTATTGGTACGTATGAAATGTCTATGCGTGTGTGTGTGTTCTGAGTGAGTGACTTTGCCATTAATGTGCATACATGCACACACATACGCACACAATTTAACTGAGCTTGAAATAGGACATTGGAATAATATGTCCCCACCCCCACTCAGTCTGGATATACACTACCCTGGAGTGAGCAATAAAGTGATAATGTTGGAGACAAGAGATAAAACAAACTTATCGATTAATAACTTGGATTATTTTTAAAGTTTTAAACAATGATCTATATAATTTTTAGATCTGGTATTAAATTAAAAAAAGAAAATACATGCGCACACACAAATTTAGACAGACAAAAACACACACTCCCAAGTTTGACGAAATTGAAATAGTCATCTTTATCGCCATGGCTAATTTCCCTTTCTGTCTAGTAACAACCATTGATTAACAGGCAAAGAGTATAAACCAGCTTGTTGAAGTCATTTTTACGGTTCTTTTTTATTTAAACGGAATATATTTTGTACTAGTTTAAATGGAAAAACAATTTAGATTTTAAATTTGATGAACTTTTTTTTATCCGCGAAGCAACAGGTTTGTCTATTTTTTTTTTTGTTTCTTTAGTGGCATATGGGTCACTTGATCTTTCCTTTTAATTCACCCCAAATAATGTAAAGATACTTATCGTAAATATTAATTCCCCCCAAGAAATTATAAATTTTAAATCAAATTTTGTTTGTGTTTTTATTAAATTTTTAGCATTCTTTTAAAATTATAAATTTTAAATTAAAATTTATTTAGCTTGCCATGAAGTTGCTAGAGTCAATACAATGGCAAGGAGAGTGGCGTTTTCGCTTCTTACAGAGAGTAAATATTCTTCATCCGTTGATGAAAATCTCTAACGGACATGATATGAGTTTGAATTTAACAGATCGAGTGGATAGATGGCGCTGCCGTTTCAGTGAATGCCGTAAATAGAAGCCGCCAAGGAAAGGAAATTCACTCCAAGGGTCACGACTTCCCTACAATAAAATCACATTATTTATTTATTTATGGTCAAAGAATATAGCCACTATAAACTTTTGTATTTTTGAACAAATATTAAAGGACATTTCTGAATTTCGGTGTGTATTTTAGTAAATACAAATTCTTTTTATTTTGGGGGTGAATTAACAGAAACGTTCCAAGTCATTTAATGCCTAAATTTAATTTTCTTGGGAGCATTAATTTCATTTTCAAAAAATGTATTGCTGGTAATTTTTTTTTTTTTTACTATTAAAATGTGTGGTTGGTATTTTTACAATAAGAATGTTTATACTTTCTTAGTTATGCGACCCCAGTTTTTTTTTTTTTGGGGGGGAACCATTTTCCCATATTTGAGACTCTAACAGCCCGAGTCAGGGTGGACTTGGGAACAACAGCAATTACGAGGTGGTTCCACGCTCCTCAAAACCTCCCGATTAGAGGCCTTGCTGCCGGATGTAGTTTATTGTCATACCCAGGACGACAAAATGACAGGTACCGAACAAGTATTTACTAAACATAATTGAGAAATAAAGCCGGATAAACTCGGGACAGAGTGAGGATTGAACTCACGCTTACTAGATCTGAGAGACTAACTTCCTAACACTTGTTTCTAGGAAGAATATCGTATAGTTATGTACTAAACCACGGCTCACAATTATATATGGCTCCGCATGTCACATTCCAGGCTAATTTCTCACATGCCTATTTGGTTAATAGTCAATTTATGTCTGTTTTATCTAAAACATGTTAAAACCGTCCAAAAACACACAGTTTTTTTCGCTTTTTAAACAGAAGAGTAATAATAATTATAAAAGATTGTAAACAAACAAAAAAGTTATTAAAGAATTAAGCAGTAATACAAAACAAATACAAAAAAATTACCAACAGTTTCTCTATAAATCAATTTTCTTTTGGCCGTTGCCTTTTTAAAAACATTCTACAATATTTTTTCCGATGAAAACTTTCGTTTCTTGTAAAATATATTCACAACAATTTTTGCTGCAAAAGGAATTCCTTTTTCAGTGTGTTGTTCACTAGTAAAAACATATTTTGGAGAATAATTTTCCAAAATTCTTTCAGTAGACTCTCTTTTAGTGGATTCATTATGTTTTACAAAAAAATGTATCTGCATAGTCAAGTATAGCAAAACAAGTAAAAACGTACTCTGCCATTTAGCTAGATGGAACCGTAAGACCTCCTCGAGAAAGTAAGTCAAAGTACTGCTTCTTTGTAGCATCATCACTATCATTGCCTACCATGACCAAGGAACACATTTCACACTGAAAACATTTTATTAATTTTTGTGAATTTTCCGTAAAAAAAGTAAAAATTGGTAATGTTAATTTCTCCCGAAAAGCTACAAGTTAAGAAGTAACTTGTAGCTTTTCTAAGACGTATAGCGTAGGTATTGGATGTAAATCCTAGTTAAGTTTGTTTAGTTTTCCTTTCAAAATAAATTTCCCTTCAAAATGAGAACTGATTTTTTCGTACAAACCCAATCAATATGATTAACGAATTTTAACCATTTTCCTACGAGGTCGGATTTTCCAAGAGGAAAAGAAAATGTCGACACTTTTTCATTGTTAGGAACATAACCACTGGAACAGCCAAATGCAACAGATTTGTTAATCATTCTTGTTAAACAAAATATTGCAACAAACACTATAATTTAATCTTGAAATGGACTATTAGGTGGAAAATTTACGTAATAGCGTTCATTTGCAAAACGGGCCGTATACGCATAAAAGCGAGGTAAATCACAGCCACTTATAATTTGCGGATTAGTAAAAAAAATGTGTAAATATGTATTTTAGTGCTGAAAACACGTCTAGTAAATTGAAATAACGTCTGATAAATTCTACGTAATTGTACTTTGTTAATCTATGTTCTAAAAATTTAATTTTTAAAGTTACCTCCCTTTTAGATTAGCAATTTTCTAAGCGGCCATTCTCATTTTTTGTTTATATGCAAAACAACGATAATGTCCTAAGCATTCAGGCACACCCTGAAAGATTCACATAGCTAATTACTGAGCTAAACTAAGCCTGTCTTTTTGTTCTATGTTACCTGTCTCTTCCGGATGTGGGTGACCATGGCTCTCCACAGCTTTCAATTCTCGTAGCTGTAATCAATGTTTGCACCTCAATATCACTCCAAGTTCCTGTTTTGTCATCTATCAGCATAAGTTCGTTCTGTAGGTTAATTTCTGTTTCCCTCTGCACCTCTTGGCTTTAATATGTCCTGTGAGCGTCAAATTCTCCGAGCCGTTTTTCCTCATTATGTGTCCCAGAAATGTCAATTGTCTCTTTCTGAAGTATCAGTGTTCTTTTTGCTTCCATTTTCATAAAAAAAAATTCTCGCATGTTACATCCATTGCTTAAATCGTACAGGTGCCAAAAATTGACACATTACCGCGTGTAACAGCAAAATTGTCCTCTAGGGACAATTTTGCTGTTACACGCGGTAATGTGTCAATATGTGTAAATATGTGCTGTTACATGCGGTAATGTGTCAATATGTGTAAAAGAAAAATGGTCCATTTGTTAGATTAGAAAATGAACCGTTGCATCTTAGAAATGATTAAAGATCTCTTACTGGAATTCCCCAAGGTTTTTATAACACTATTGGACTATACTTTGAGTAATGAGAATGTATAATTACTCTCAAAGCTTAACAGAAGAATCGTGATGAAATCGATCATAAATGAAAATGACATGCTCATCATTAATTAATCATAGCTAAGGATCAGAAACTAATGAAAGAAGGATCACAAGAATACACCTCCGAAAATTACAGCAGAGCTTAATGACCATCTCGAAAACCCAGTTTCCTTAAAAACTGTAAGGAAGGAGCTGTACAAAGGCGGATTTCACGGGAGGGCTGCAATCAGAAAACATCTCCATTCACAAAGCAATATTGCAAAGCGTTTAGAGCGAAGTAGAAACCTATCGAACTGATCCCTAGAACAATGGAAGAATGCTATTTTCTCGGGCGAGTGTCATCTTTTGCCTTATTTCCGACATCTGGTTGAGAATACGTGTGGAGACAGCCTAAAAAAACATTTGATCCAGACTGTCTTCTTCCAACTATTAAACATGAAGGAGGCACTGTGTTGATCTTTGGTGGTGGGGTTATATCTTGGAAATCTGCCGGTCCAATGGTTTCCCTTCATAGCAGGGTCAAATTTATCCTATGGTCGCGTAACTTTTTTCCGGAGGGAAACGCATCCTTTCAAGATGATAATGCACCAATTCACACAGCGAAAATTGTGCGTGAGTGGCAGGAAGAACATTCTAGTGAAGTAGACCATCTTATCTGGCTACCACAGTCTCCAGAGATCTCAATATTATTGAAAATTTATGGTGTATTTTAGAAAAACAAGTAAGGAATCGATATCCTCCATGATCATCACTAAAAGAACTTGAGACTGTTTTGGTAGAAGAATGGACAAAAATTCTTCTGGAAACCATTCAAACTTTGTCCATACCTCGTAGAATTCAAGCTGTAATTACTGCCAAAAGCGGCCCTAAATTTGCTTGAAATTTCCAGGTGTTTCCATTACTTTGTCCAACGTCTGTATATCCAAGTTCTCTTTCCTCTTTATGCGTTTGAGAAATTTCAACCACCTTTTTATGATCTTCACTTCGGGTGTCTTTTTCGTTCCCATTTTCCTTAAAACTTCATTGTTCACATGTTCCGTCCATATTATTCTTCGCCTTCTTCTCTGGACTCATATCTCTTTTTCCTGAAACCTCCTCTTCTTCAGTGGGGGATATTCTCCAGTATCCACTGCCAATAGAAAGATTGATATGCCATAGCAGTTCAGCAGCCTTTCGTTTTGTTTCGAACGAAATTTTCTCGTTTCTTAATACTTTAAGAAGCAGGAAAATTTCGTTTAGTATTTTAAATGAATTCACTCTACTAACTAACTAACGGTTTGTATGACTAGTTCTACTCACCAACAAAATCTCCCTTCGTATTCGATCAACTAATTTTATATCACTATGGGCGATTGGCGACATGATGGAATTGGACAGTGTTTTCATTCATTATTTTGTTTAATATTTCATGTTTTTCTTTCGATTCGAAGATGGATGATTGCAAAGAAGCTCTTTCCATTCGGACAGAATGGATTTCGTCACATCGCTGGAAAACTGGCGATGTTTATCCGTGCTGATGAAGGAGGGGATTTTGATCAGGAAAAGGCAGTTGACGGCTTAGAGGCAAGAGGAGGGTGGAAGAGAACACCAGGAGATACTGAACTTCGTTTGGGTGATAAGATAGGGTTTTTATGATTCCCCGAGTATTATATTGTGATTGCAGGGTCGACACACGATATTACAGATTTCCGTCACGCAGAGATTCCTTTTTTCTTTTTCTTATTTTTTATTCTTAAAGGATAAACGTTGCAAATGGATTGGACGAAATGAAGGAAGGAAAGAAAATCCAGCAAGAAAGATGACCACTTGAAAAATAGATAGATAGATAGATAGATAGATAGATAGATAGATAGATAGATAGATAGATAAAAAACAATGTATGGAAAGAGAAAGTTAAGTATGAATGAATGAAGTGAATGAAACAAAGTAGAAACTGAAGGAGGATCGGAGAAAGAAAGAATAAATTAAATAAATGAAAGAATGAATGAAAGGGAATTGGATGAAGAAGTAAATTAAAAAAGCAAACATAAAGAAAGAAAGAAAGAAAGAAAGAAAGAAAGAAAGGAAAAAAGAATGAATGAATGAATGAAACATACAGAAAGGAATGAAGGACCAAAATGAAATGAAAAGAAAATAGACAGGAATAGTTTTAAAAAAAGAGATACTACTACTACTACTGCTGCTTCAGCTGCTACTACTACTATTACTACTACTACTAATAATAATAATAATAATCTGGCACAAGGAAAAGTATAAAGTATCCGAGTGAAAAATGATCTCAAAACACAATCGAATTGATCCGTGAAACAAACTTAATTTTTAGACGTTTACTTGTTAAATTAAAGATATTTTAGATTTCCCATCAAGTCAGTTACGGTAAAATTTAATTCTAATATGTAAACGTATATCAAAGAGATTCGACAGTGCACGATCTTTACGAGTGTTGTCCAATATACGATACTGTTTAGGTGTAAGGAATATATATTTGCTATTGTGAATAATATGATCTTTTATCATTTTTGGTCATCCATACTGTAGGCGTTCCACTTGAACCTTGGTAAGCGCTCATTTATCATATATGAGTGCGGAAATTTGACTCAGTAGCCACCTGACAGTTGAACAGAACGGAGCTGACAGTTGATACATTAAAAGGTCACTGGTTCATTCATATATATATATATATATATATATATATATATATATATATATATATATATATATATATATTGCGATTATTCCGAGGAGAATATAAATCCAATGAGAGCTCAATGTAGACTACAGAGCATTATAATGATAAGAAGACGGAGATTTCGATTATAATTTATTTCATGGAGACCGAGGTGTTCAACTTTTCAGACCAAAATCTCCTCCCTAAATGGAGAAAAAAATCACACACACACACACACACACACACACATATATATATATATATATATATAGATAGATAGATAGATAGATAGATAGATAGATAGATAGATACTAGAAGTGAAAAGTGACTACGAGTGGTAATAAAATAGTACTCGATGTAAAATAACAGAGCTAAAATGTATATTACTGATAAATATGCAGATTGTTCCCCACCGTTTGGTGCAACTCTGAGTTTCATGCACGTAGTAATCGCCAGACGTGGATTGAAAATTTAACCTGTTGATGAATAGATAGATAGATAGATAGATAGATAAAGAACAGACATAGATAGATAGATAGATAGATAGATAGATAGATAGATAGATAGATAGATAGATAGATAGATAGATAGATAGATAGCACGATGAGGGGCAGGGAGTGAGACAAAGATTGACAGAGAAATTTGTCTAAATTAATCGCTGGTTGTAACCAATGAACATCTAAATCTAAGTGTTTTTCTTCCTGCACAAAGCTTTCGCCATGATCTCGACGACCCACTAATTTTTGCCAAAACTTCATTTATAATCTATATTATAAAAGGCTGGAAAGAGAGACCTGTTGCATTTTCGATATGATCATTTTAAGAAATTCATTGCTGATGTATACGTCGACCCCTTGCTTTGTAGCTAATAAAATCCAAACAATATATATGGCGTTTTTACAAAAACTTAAGTTAATTGCGAATTTGTAACAATGTGGGAAAAAAAGAAGATAATCAGTTAAAATATGTGGTTGAATGAGTGACATATTTCCCAGTACTGAATGACATTTCTTTTATACGCTGTGTTCTTTAAAGACGTGAGCGATCATAGCTCTGGAGCAATATTTGAACCCTTACCTTATTAGGGATTTTACTTGCGGATTCCTTCAATATACTCTGTGATTCTCAAGTCCAGTAGCTGTTATTGCTCTTTCTAGTATTGATGGCGGTTTCCTTCCTAAAAGTTTATTTGAAGTAGTGCAGAATGTCAACATCTTGATTGTGTCATCATTTTCTTTTCGCCTTATATTTTTACTTCGAGTGGAACACATGAAGAAAAATGATTTGGAGATTTTTTATCTTTCTTTGTTTAGAGATTTTTTTCTTTCTTTTTTTTGGAGATCGTTTCTTTCTTTTTTAATGATTTTATTCTCTTTCTCTTTTCTTACAGATTGACTCTCTTTCTTCTTTACAGATTTTTCTTTCTTTTTATTAGAGATTTTTCTCTTTCTCTTTTAAAGATTTTTCTCTTTCTTTTTAGAGATTATTACTCTTTATATTTTAGATATTTTTCATTCTTTTTCAGAGATTTTTTTCTCTTTCTTTTATTAGAGATTTTTCTCTTTCTTTTCTAGAAATTTTTCTCTTTCTTTATTAACGATTCTTTTCTCTTTCTTTTTTAAAAATTATTTCTTTTTCTTTTTTAGAGCTCTTTTCTCTTTATCTTTTAGAGATATTTCCTCTTTCTTTTTAGAGATTTTTCTCTTTCTTTTCTAGAAATTTTTCTCTTTCTTTTTTCAGAGATTTTCTTTTTCTTTATTAGGGCTTCCTTTCTGTCATTTTTTGAGATTGAATTTGTTTTGCATGTTTTAGAGATTTGTCTTCTACTTCTAATAAAATATAAGTAAATACAACAATAAAACCCGATAAAAGAAAAAAAAAGAATGAAATAAAATATCAGAAATGAAATCCAGAAGGAATGACAGAAAATAATGAATATATGAATGAAGGAACGAAAATAATCAGTAAAATTTTTGAAATCCTAAGCGGCAAAGAATGAAAATAAGAAAGAAAGGAATGAACATGGATGAAAATATATGCGAACAAAATGGCGATAAAACAGAAAACGAGGAAAGGAAGGAGAGAATGAAACAAAACTAAGGAATAAAGAATAAAGGTTAAAAGTGAGGAAAAAAGGGAGGAAAGAAAGCAGTCTGGAAGGAAAGAGTGACGGAAAGACAAAGGCATGAAAAGGAATGAGAAAATAGGAAAAGAAAGAAAGTAAAATAGTATTGAAAAATAAAGGTGTAACGAGAGGACGAAAGAAGAAAGAGAGTAAGAAAGGAAGGAAAGAAATGTGAAAAGAAAAGAAAAAAGAAAAGAAGATGCAAGGAAAGAAGAAAGTAAGAAAGGAAAAGAAGTCAGGGTGGAATTATTGATGTGTCGCCAATGGGGTTTGGTGTTTGTACATGGCCGATAAATATCTAATGAGAATTGTTCTTATCTCTGATTTTTACGAAAGAGGAACATAACACCCGAGAAGCATATATACATTCACACTTATATACACGCAGATGTACACATGTGAGCACAGGCGCAAATATATCACAAACATATAAGCAGACAAATGCACATGCATAAGCTTGAACAAACATATATGCTTTTGTAAGTTCATACACATATATACAAAGTATCAACAGAAAATACACATAAATACGCATACATACAATCTCATATACGCATACACACAGGCATAAAAACATATACATGCACAATTCCAGGAGGGATATATATTTAACATTACATAATGCTTAAATGTGATGTGATGCATATGCGCGCATATATGTAACCTTATTTACTAAGGGAAGCTAGTAAACACACACACACACACACACACATATATATATATATATATATACACACACACATATATATATATATATATACACACACACACATATATATATATATATATATATATATATATATATATATTTATATATATATATATATATATATGATTGCTGGTCGCTCTTATCTGAGTATTCCTGTCTGCTATGGCGGCTAGCCTATCCCTATTGCAGGAACCTGCTCAGGCACATTTGTGTTTGTTCAACACCCACGAAGCTCACCCATGGTTTATACTGCAACTGTACTGAGCGAACCGTAGTTACAGCTTCTGGTGTAATAAATTGTTTGAACAGAGGCATTATGCTCAAGCCCTCTGTCACGATGACTTGTAAGTTCGTGCTAGTCATGTTTCTTATTGACGGCTCCGTCAATCCATTTTCACTCACAATTCTTGGGCCCAAACGTGATATGGCTTTCAGCTAATTTCCACAGTTAAGATTGCCTCCATGTGACGACGATAACATAAGGCATCAAAATTTAGATAAATCGTGAGATTCGAACCTGGTTCTTATGGTCGGAAGCGAACATTCTATCCATCCATACATACGTGCTAACTAATTATTATCTATCTATCTATCTATCTATCTATCTATATATATATATATATATATATATATATATATATATATATATATATATGTATGTATTATAAATTAATTGATTTAAAATATGTTTTTTTTCGCTTCACAGTTCTAACCATGTTTCAAAAATGGAAGCTAAAAGCTCCGAATTTAATTTTGTAATTAAATTAAAGACATTAGTTCCATTTCATCCTCAAGCGAATTTTGGAGTAACTTTTAAAATTGCTGGGTTTTAAAGACACAGCAAAAATCATAATTCACGTTTCCAAGGATACAGAGAAATCCAATTCAACCAGACAAAGGGTATCTGCATGTTCATTATCGCTGTATTTTGTTTTATCAGTTATTAGTTACGTTTTGGTAGGGGTAGGGATGTATTTTTCAATGAAATCTGACATCCGTTAAATGCATGTCATCTGGATTTTTTTTTTTTCATTTTATTTTTAACGGCAAAAATTCTTACGACAATTTTTTTCTATTTGTATATTTAAAGATTTTTGGGGTTTGTAAATTTACAGAGCATTAATATCTATAAGAACACCGGATTATATATTACTGTTCTTTTCTTTTTTTATATATATATATATATATATATATATATATATATATATATATATATATATATATATATATTAGGTTGTGTCATAAGTACTTTTTGCTTTGAGGAAATAATTTTAATACCTTTTATTCCTGATTATTCGTGGTAGCTAATAATAAAATAAGAGTATACTAACGTAGGTTACTTTTAGTTCAGTAGTGTCAGCGTACACATTGAATGTTAAAATTTTTAAATCTACTAATGGAAGAGTTGAAGGTGCATTTACGTCGTCCTCTTCTTCTCCTCCAGCTATGGGTAAAATAACAGGGTAGACCGGATTCTATAGCCTTGGATGGCAACAGGTCTGCCGCAGAAAGAAATAGCAACCTACTACGGTAAAAAAATCTTCCTCGTCAGTCATGTATCAGAAGATGTATGATCGCCTAAGCGTGTATCACGCATGGCACATCACTAACTAATGTTATGAGACCTCAATCAATATCTATAAAAAAAATATTTAGCGTTTATCTTGAAGGAGTCATAAGTGATCGACAAGCACGAAAAGTAATGTCTGCTCTTAACAAACGACTGAAATGCCCAACCGTTATCCATTACACCACCCGCATAACCAAGCCTACAACGTCTAGTAACCCTAAGCGGTCACACATCTAGGTACTGACCAGGCTCGACGTTGCTTAACTTTCGAGAGCCAGTGTGATATGGCCGTAAGCGCTTTGGAAAAGTATGAATCCACCTCTTAGCCCAGCTATGGTTTAATTAGTATGACTTGCTTCTCTAAATCAGTATTATCTCCTAAAAATTCTTACATTCTAAAAATATTTTCTGGCTTTAAATAACCCTCAAAAGGTTGATAAACCGTAAAAACAAATTAATCAATCAGTCATATATATATATATATATATATATATATATATATATATATGATTGGGGATAGGGTGGTGGGAGCAAAACATCGAATATGTAAAGCCATTATTAGTGTGTTAGGCTGGGCAAATGTTCTTAAAAAGATCTGGGGATCTGCCATATTACGATATTTAGCAAGCAAGTACACGAGTTCTTGCTTTGGATTTCATTCTTCGCTTTCTGCTGCAATAATATGGTCTTGTGCCAGCCTAAGATAAGTTGATAACTCTATACTCTTGCTATGGTCATCAGTTTAATGAGTGGTTGCCTGCATTTTCGAATATAAGTCCACTGCACTAACCGTATGTCAGGGTAACACCCACGCGTAAATACCCTTGAGAGAGGTAGAAAATCATCGCCTCCTCAAGCTACGGGTTGAATAACAGGACTCGTATATAGAAATATCATTGTTATGCTAAAAAAATTATTAAAGAAATATTATCTTGCGCCAAAAAATTAGTCTTACAATTCAAAATATTCCGGTTTAAATAATTCACAATGCATTAATAATCCGTAATAATCGGTAAAAAAAAAAACAAAACAAATCAGTCGTGTCAAAGTTAAGAGAATTAATTCGATTCTCACCGAGTGACTCACTACATATGTTATAGATCGAAACTGGGAAACTTGTCTCACTAGACATTTCCTGTAAGTTAGGGGTTTCTGTACTTAACATCTGGAGTCAACATCCGAATCAATGACAGCTCTATGGACCGATGCCTGATATTTATACAATCTTACGTGAATGCAGAATGCGCTATGCAGGACCCTAGTGGCGAATTCGCGTGTGATCTACTGTTCTGGACACCTAGCCATGGAGCAAATGGTTGGTGTCGCAGATTCGTGAATGTCCGATCGAAAAACGGAGTTCTCTTCTTTGGCGATTTTGTGCCAGACTAAACGAATCAAATTCTGATCGCTCGCGAAGAGCTCAACTTCTGATCACAGATAACAGGTTTACATTTATCCTGCGTATTTTTTCCAATCTGGCTAAACCATTCGACCAGGAAACTGTCAGCTGTAGCGATGAAGGGAAATTAGAAAGAAAATTGATTAGATTTTGCAGAAGTGGCCAGATAATAGCAAAATACTTCAGCTCAATTAGAATTACTAATCTGACAAACAAAACGGATGGAATGAGCTTATGTACATACATAAACTCTTCCTAGCGGCTTCGTCGTCCCTCCAACTTTCTCTCTGTTTCTCTCTCTTTCTCTGTATGTGTCGATATAGAAATCAATATTACATAATAATTGTGAGCTAAACGCCTTCCACAATCATTCAAAAATGGTCTGAGGATCACTAAAGGCGTTAAAACTGACAGAAACCACGCAGTATTGATTTCAGTGTCCAAAATACACACGTTTTAGTTGCAGTTTTTAACATTCTTTCCCCAATAAGTATAACGCTTTTAAACAATTATATATATATATATATATATATATATATATATATATATATATATTAATGCTCTGTAAATTTACATTGAGCACTATTTGTAAAAATAAAAATATCAGTAATAACACCAGATTACATATCTTACTGTTTTTTTTTTTATTTAAAAAAATACATACATACATACATATATATATATATATATATATATATATATATATATATATATATATATATATATATATTTGAAAAAAATATAGTTTTAAGGTGTGCTATATTTATGGGATAAAATGCTCAATATCAGAAATAGAGTATATGTAAATATAAATGTGAACATTGAAGTCAATACTCAGAGGCGACAGGCTGTTTCATGTTAGATGCAATCGTCAGGCCGCCCGACGATTGCGTCTAGCATGAAACAGCCTGTCGACTCTGAGTGTTGACTTCGATGATCACTTTTACATATATATATATATATATATATATATATATATATATATATAAATGTTAATGGTCAGAGTTGAATCAGACCAGGAAACAGTAGTATTAAAAAGTGCTCAATACACGCGAGGAAAAAATATAATTAAAAATAAAAAATAACATGTAGAGCTTTTAATTTTAAAATTCAGTAGGTCAATTAAAATACGCAGCCATGGTTTTGAAATAAAGAGTTAAAGTGGTCATTTTAAAGGTATCGCTCGAAGAGTCTGTCAGGTCGAACACATGGTCGCGTATATTAATTGAGCTACTGATTTTTAAAGTTATATATATATATATAGTAATTAGTAGGAGGATTTGATAATTATATTTAATTAATTCATTGAGTCTGATAAAAACCTCAACAGGAATTGAGGAAGCACTGGACGGCCGTTTAGTCCTATAATTGGGACTCATCAGCAGTGCGCATCCACTACCAAGTATCGAAACCCTGACAGTTGGGTTGTCAAGCGAACAACATACCAACTGTACCAAATGGGCCTCGGTAACGAAGAGATTCCAAATCAGACTCAATTTAGCGCCGCTCGCTCACATATTCCGTGAACCGGCTTCTAATGCTCCAGTTGGCGCGGCTTGGTGAGAGTAGTCGTGGCTCCCGGGGGCACAGTCCTATGGTTACAGAGAATTCAGTAGAGTTCCGCCACGGAATATGTGTCAGGGTTTCGATACTTGGTGGTGGATGCGCACTGCTGATGAGTCCCAATTATAGGACGAAACGGCCGTCCAGTGCTTCCTCTATTCCTGTTGAGGTTTCTATCAGACTCAATGAATTAATTAAAAATATATATATATATATATATATATATATATATATATATATATATATATGCATATATATATAGGTACCTCCACAGATTCGTAAAAAGTGATGAAAAAATTCCCAAACTTAATAAAAACAAAGTTTTATAGTTAATGATTGTGTTAAGAGGCATCTAGGGAACAGCACGGAATCTAGTTGATTTTATATTAGTGGCATTAAATGACGGGTTCAAATGAATCATCATGGATTTGGGAAGTAATTCAATGCAAATTTCCTACTGATTTTGTCAGTCAAGGGTCGTTCCATTTTTGCATTACTTGAGAAAGGAGAAGCAGATGAAATATGAATGAAGAAAAAGGAAAAGAAGAAGAATTAGAGGGACAGACGAAGATGAAGTAAGAATAACAGCAGAAATATAATGAAGAAGATAAAGAAGAAGAAGAAGAAGAAGATAAAGAAGAAGAAGAAGAAGAAGATAAAGAAGAAGAAGAAGAAGATAAAGAAGAAGAAGAAGAAGAAATATGAGTGAGAGAAGAAATTTGATTGAGAGCAGAAGAGAGGGAGAAAGAAGAATAAAATAAATATGACTGAGAAAAGAAGAAAAAAGAAAAAGAAATATGAGTGAAAAAAGAAGAAATATAAATGAAAGAAGAAAAAGAAGAGGAGAAAGAAGAAGAAATATGAGTGAGAGAAGAAATATCAGTGAAAGAAGAAAAAGAAGACGAGGAAGAATAAGAAATATGAATGAAAGAAGAGAAAGAAGAAATATGAGTGAGACAAGAAAAAGAGGAAGAAGAAGATAGTGAGAAGAAGAAGAAGAGGAAGAAAAAATATGAGTGAGAGAAGAAGAAAATGAAGAAGAAAATATATATGTGCGTGAAAAGAAATATGATTGAAAGAAAAAGAAATATGAATGTGAGAAGAAGAAGAGGAAGAAGAAGAACTATGAGTGAGAAAAGAAAAAAATAAGAGGAGGAAGAAGAAAAATGAGTCAGAGAAGAAGAAGAAATATGAATGAAAGAAGAGAAAAAGAGGAAGAAGAAGAAGTAGAAATATGAATGAAAAAAGAACTGGAAAAAGAAGAAATATGAGTGAGAGAAGAAAAGAGGAGGACAAAGAAGAAATATAAGTGAGAGAAGAAGAAGAAATATGAATGAAAGAAAAAAGAAAGAGGAAGAAGAAGAAGAAATATGAGTGAGAGAAGAAGATGATGAAGAAGAAAATAAATATATGCGTGAATATAGAAGAAGAAAAGAAGAAGAAACAAATATGATTGAAAGACGAAGAAATATGAGTGCGAGAAGAAAAAGAAGAGGAGGAAGAAGAAGAAATGTGGTTGTGAGAAGAAAAAGAAGAGGAGGAAGAAGAAATGTGGGTGTGAGAAGAAAAAGAAGAGGGAGAAGAAGAAATGTGGGTGTGAGAAGAAAAAGAAGAGGAGGAAGAAGAAGAAATGTGGGTGTGAGAAGAAAAAGAAGAGGAGGAAGAAGAAGAAATGTGGGTGTGAGAAGAAAAAGAAGAAGAGGAAGAAGAAGAAATGTGAGTGTGAGAAGAAAAAGAAGAGGAGGAAGAAGAAATATGAGTGTGAGAGGAAAAAGTGCTAGAAGGAGAAGAAAATAAATATGAGTGAGAAAAGAAGAAGAAAAAGAAATATGAGTGGAAGATAAAGGAGCGGATCAAAGAAGAAGAAGAAGAAGAAGAAGAAAAAGAAGAAGAAGAAATATGAGTGGAAGATAAAGGAGCGGATCAAAGAAGAAGAAGAAGAAGAAAAAGAAGAAGAAGAAGAAATATGAGTGAAAGATAAAGGAGAGGGTCAAAGAAGAAGAAGAAGAAGAAAAAGAAGAAATAAGAGTGAAAGATAAAAGAGAGGGTCAAAGAAGAAGAAGAAGAAGAAGAAGAAAAAGAAGAAGAAGAAATATGAGTGGAAGATAAAGGAGCGGATCAAAGAAGAAGAAGAAAAAGAAGAAGAAGAAGAAGAAGAAATATGAGTGAAAGATAAAGGAGAGGGTCAAAGAAGAAGAAGAAGAAGAAAAAAAGAAAAATGGGAGGAAAGATAAAGGAGAGGGTCAAAGAAGAAGAAGAAGAAGAAGAAATAAGGAGGAAAGATAGAGGAGAGGGTTCAAAAGAAGAAGAAGAAGAAGAAATATGAGTGAAAGATAAAGGAGAGGGTCAAAGAAGAAGAAGAAGAAATATGAGTGAAAGATAGAGGAGTGGGTTCAAAGAAGAAGAAGAAGAAGAAATATGAGTGAAAGATAAAGGAGAGGGTCAAAGAAGAAGAGGAAGAAGAAGAAATATGAGTGAAAGATAAAGGAGAGGGTCAAAGAAGAAGAAGAAGAAGCAGAAGAAGAAGAAGAAGAAGAAATATGAGTGAAAGATAAAGGAGAGGGTCAAAGCAGAAGAAGAAGAAGAAGAAGAAATATGAGTGAAAGATAAAGGAGAGGGTCAAAGAAGAAGAAGAAGAAGAAATA
>CAHIKZ030001879.1:237500-257500 GCA_903632075.3 Acanthosepion pharaonis
GAGGTTTATCCGCTTATCTATTTTACTCACAGGTATAACTTCAGTGAGGATCGAACTCCAAACACTAACAATGGCCTGCCAATGCGATTTATTTATCCTTGCTATAGAAGAAATATTTATCGAGATACGAATAATTTTTTACGAGCTTCGTCTGAATCTTGCTTAAACTCGTAGGACAATCTGTTAGGATCGAACTCAAGCAACTTCCATTTGCCTACGAGATGAGTTCTTTGACTACGAGTGGACCATAAACGTTGATATACTTCTTTTTTTATTGACCCTGTCTTTTCAGAATTGGAACAGTCATTGCTCTCCACAGCCTCCTGCTTCTTGTTGCTCGAAGTAACTTTTGACACTTTGCCATTACTCTTTATCCTTGTTGAAACGCGTTAAGCACATTAATCGCTGTCTGCCTTGCTACTTTTCTCTTCACTGTGATCTGTAAGTTTTGAATTCTCCAGGTCTTCTTTCCCGATTATATGTCCAGATATTCCAGCTTCTTGCTTCTGATTGTATTAGGCTCCTTGTTCGCATATCCTGTCCATAGTAGTGTCCGTATTTCTCGGTAGTACCACATCTCCGTCGCTTCAAGTCTCTTCTTCAATTTAGGCACAGGCACAGTTTATGCGCATATGGGGGGAAGATAACGATTATCTCTTGGAGGTTAGTTCTACAAAGTAGCGGTCATTTTTTTTTTTTTTTTGGTAGAACCACATCTCCGTTGCTTCAAGTTACTTCTTCATCTTTTACAAGATCCAAGAACTACTCGAGGTAGAAAATTACAGAGCAAGAGACACAGTTTATATTGATATGTGTGGAAGATAACGATTAACTCTTGGAAAGTAGCTGTTTGTGGGAAGAAACTACTCCAGTTGAACTTGCATCTCACCAATAGAATATGAAGGAAACGAGCATGGTTCGCGTCAATCTGTCTAGCATAGCCGATCTTAGTCGTGAAGGTTAGAACTGATGTAACTAAGCAATGTAGTTCGTCTGAGCACTTTCCATGGAAATAGCGATAGGGTAGCGAGAGATTTGCAACTTTTCGTCTGTGGGAAAGGCGTTGCAGGGTGGAAAATAATTCATCATCCACAAGGACGCGAAGATGCTTTCTGGTCGTTTTGCGTTCACTGCCGTATGAGAGATTAGGTATTACATAGCAGATGGGGGCGCCTTTCTCGAAGCATTTTCCTATCTTAATATTTAGCTTATTTTCTAGAATCTAAGACCAAAGACATTTACTAAGGATCGGGTTGAAAACGCTAACAATTATCTGCGTGATAAGGTTTGTCATCGTCACGACATCCACCCTAGCTGTAGCATTGCTGCGCAGACATGCCCCAGTCTGTGAGGTTCTCAGGCTCCTTTCTACTTTTTAGCTGCAAATAACCGCCAAAATGCCCCAGCCGTTTTCAATGGCTTTTAACTCATCTTTACATCATAACTTGTTGTCGCCTTTTCCGCTTCAGTGTGAGCCGTGAGATATTGGGGGAATGGCGAAGTTGACAAAACACGTCTGCACGTTCGTCGGTAAAAAAAAAAAACAATGCTATGAAAGCGAATCCGGAGCGGCGTAGAAGTTGTTCTCCGAATGTACAAGTGAGGAGGGAGTGAAAATGGAAGAGAAGTGAATTTTTGTAAGAGTGGGAACAGAAGGATGAGGAGAAGCTGTAACGTAGGAAGATTTGGAAGAAAAGACGTGAAGACGATTGTTTAAAAGGAGTCTGAGAAAAGAAAGAAAGAAAGAAAGAAAAGAAAAGAAAAGAAAAGAAAACAAGCGAGAAAAAACTGGAATAGGTGAAGCAGACGACATTTTTTTTTTTTGTTATATATTTATTTGTACTAAAGTTAACTAAGTACAGCATAGAGTCACTGACCGCGATACGCACGCCTGGATCCTTTGATAAAAGAGAAATATATCCAGATTCACATAACCGTACTGTTGCAAATAGAATGGGGACGCGGAGTGCTATTCCCCCAAGTCTTATAAACATAGCCAGGGCTGCGCACCAAAACTCCTCCGAAATTTAGCTTTCAAAATAACGAAAAAAAAAAAAATACATAACAAAAAAACTTACTACAAATATAAGCAGCTAAACCAGTTTTTTCGGTCCTCTCTCATCAGGGCTCAACCCAGGACAAGAAATGCGCACAGTAACTAAACATGAAGTAATTATAAATTTCATTTGACGAGGTGAGAATCAATTTACATTATGTCCTACCAGATATCTCTCGGAGTAGTTGTTATTCTTAAAAGCAACCAGAGCGCAATTATTATATACCTTATATAACATATGGAATTCGATGTTTATTTTCTAGTCACTGTGCAATATTTCTCGTTTTTTTATGCGTTCAGACATGAGCAATTAGATTATCTTATAACAATTAATAAGCTCTTCCAGTATTTCACCGCTGTTATATATTTCATTTACTATTTCAGCAATTTTACCAATCTCAGAGTTGTCTCCGGCAAGGTTCGGAACACCTGATCAGGATAGATAGTGTTATTATTCAGTCATCAAATTATTTTTTGAAGCTTTCTGTGTTTTTCTAATACAGAAATGAAGATGATTCGATACAGCATGGTATTTTCTAGCATTAAGTTTGTATCGGTGAAAGAAAAGAATGGAACCCTTCTGAACATATGCCATGGTAACAGCGATGGGCTTGTAATGTTGCGTTTTTAAGGAAAGACAGTGCCGAGTGGAGAATAAGACTTCCCTTAAAAGACCCCGTAAATGATCTGAACTCTATCAAGGCGGGAAAGTGAGGATTGATTAACAGTACTCCATTTTTGTTCTAATCTGTCTCTTGTAAATTGGTGCATGTCAGAAGGAGTCAGATACTTCATGGAGCGAACAAATGAGCAGGCAATTTTTTTCCTTGTGTCTCCTTAGCTGAAAGTTAACTATAAGTAATGTATCTAAGAAATACGTTTTGAAATCATGGTCTTTCAGACTTCTAAGTAAATTGGATTTGGAAAAGGAGAAAAGCTTACAACTGTTATTGACAATAGAGAAAATGTCGATAACATCACAAAAAATGTTTCAGCAATTGAAATTAAAGGCGTACAAGAAAATGCGATAACTCACAGAACCAAACTTAAGTTTATTAAGACATGCCTTATGCAAATGATTAAATGCAAACAGATGAACGTTTCTAGAAAGACTAAAAGCTTGTGATTCACTATAATGTTAAGTGATGTATTTTTGATTTTGTTTCGTAATTAAATATATTTTGTGTGTGTTTAAGGCATTGCTTTCAGTAGAATAACTTTTTTCAATAGAACGCCGGACAATTACTATAGACAGAATATTTGCTCTGGTGCGTGTGCAGATAATGAATGGTGGAAAAATTCGCCCCCCAAAAAGATATAACTTAATTTTTGCTAAAGCTATCAGAAAAAGAGAGAAGATGCTTGAATTTGGCATGTACTCCAGAATAAAAGGCTAGAAATTGGAAGATTCATTCAAAATTAATTTATTTTCGGAACGAAAATAGAGGGAGAGGAGGGTGGAAAAAAAACGAATAGTTTTGAATAAACAGGACGTTTGGAAAAAAAAATAGCAAATAAAATGAACAGGTATTTCGAAAATTGCGGGTATGTTGGGAAAAAAATAAAATTTTAAATAGCCAAACAGTCCCGTCTGTTACTGACGTCAGAGTTGTCCTATATAAGAATGTAAAATGGAGACGCTTCGACGGGATGTAATGATTAGCATGCTTGTCCCTCTAGATCAATTACGACTCAGTAGTGAATTCGATCCCCATTGAGTGCCTTCTGCCATAGCTAAGTTACGCTTAGGAAATCACTATAAGAATGTAAGGTATGTGTGTATATGTGCGTAAGGTATGTATTTGTGTATGTCACGTGTCTATCCGGGGTGTGACGTCATCAATCAGCGTTCGCAGTTATTATATTTGGGTGTACTTATGTCTTCAAGAAGAGATAACATTATTAATTTATTTTTCTCGTACGTGCATTACTCTCACAAGCAATTTTAATACGACGCGTTGCCGTCTCACACCCCTAAATTATTTTGATATCTGGTCATTAAGCCAAATTGTCGATCGGATGTGTATAAGGGCGAGAGCTTTTCAGTGCTTCATTGTAAACAGAACATTGGGTTAGTTATATTCACCGCCTTAAAATGGTCGAAATAAATCTTAAACGTTTGAAGTTCGGGTTTGAAATTGATAGAAAAGTAATTTGAACAATTTTAACTGAATGCTCAAAAGTATCATTTAGACAAAATATTATTTCAAATTTAACAATACCATAGATTATGTAAAAGTTTTCGATAAAGTACTACAAAGGGGGCTGATTAGACAGCTGACGGTGGAGTAATAGGGAGCCGAGTTCGAATTCCATTACATTTACTTACGTGCTAATACCTTTGGGAAAGGCATGAATACTCTTCTTCTCCTCCCCGAAGTAAAAATGTCATGTAGAGCTTTTAATTTTAAAAATCAGGAGGTCAATTAAAATACGCGATCATGGTTTTGAAATAAAGAGTTAAAGTGGTCATTTTTAAGCTATCGCCCGGAGAGACTGTCAGGTCGAACCAATGGTCGCGTATATTAATTGACCTATTGATTTGTAAAGTTATATATATATATGAGTCTGATATGAATCTCTTCGGTGTCGAGGCCCGTTTGGTACAGTTGGTATGTTGTCTGCTTGACAACCCAACTGTCAGGGTTTCGATACCTGGTGGTGGATGCGCACTGCTGATGAGTCCCAATTAT
Source organism: Acanthosepion pharaonis (assembly GCA_903632075.3). Lineage (NCBI taxonomy): Eukaryota > Metazoa > Mollusca > Cephalopoda > Sepiida > Sepiidae > Acanthosepion > Acanthosepion pharaonis. The sequence goes on from CAHIKZ030001879.1 coordinate 242,250, forward strand.
AGGACGAAACGGCCGTCCAGTGCTTCCTCTATTTTCCTGTTGAGGTTTCTATCGGACTCAATGAATTTATATATATATATATATATATATGTACCTCCACAGATTCGCTAAAAAGTGATGAAAAAATTCCCCAAAGTTTTATAGTCAATGATTGTGTTGAGAGGCAACTAGGGAGACCCACGGAATCCATTTGATTTTATGTAAATAGTAGAACAGACCGCGTTCTATAGCTCTGGCAACTGGTCTACCTCAGAAAGAAATGCGGGAAAAAATCTGCCTCGCCAGTCCAGGAAAGATACATGATCACCTAAGCATGTATCACGCATGGCATATAACTGATTGATTAATCTTGAACGTATACTGAGAGCAAAACGCCTATAAACAGATAGAAAATAAATTCAGTAAATAAACAAAAGTAGAAAGGGGTTTAAGACGATGGTGTGTCTTCTAGTATTCAACATTTACAATGATGCTATCCTGAGAGAATTAGAAGTTCTACCAGGATTCATTATTGGTTAACACGATCTTAACAAGATACACAGTGTTGGTAGCAGACACAGAAAGGAAGCTGAAGGAATTCCTACAGAAGATAGTAAAGAAAAGAGAAAAGAAAGAAGCATGAATTGTAAGAAGGAGAAATATATAGTTGTCAGAAGAGGAGCAACCGAAAAACTACAAAGTAGACATAATAAAATCAAGCCAACATCGTGGTACTGGTCACGGTACCCTAGATCGAAGAGGTGTTTCAGCAAGACTACTCACTCACCCATGGGCTACGTTAGATAGGAGTGGCTGACTAAGAATTTTCACGGTTATATCATCCCTAATATATTGCCTCTAATCTTTCTTATTTTGAATCCCATAGGTTACTACGTCTAGGTCACCGTCGTCGTCGAGTGTGAAAGACAAGCCAGAAGCCTCACAATGCCAAGCACTCTTTGGTCGTGATAACCAGAAGGAGAAAAATCTGATCGCTTTCGAAACCGCATCCAGGTCGTCCACAAGTTAGTGAACGGCTTATTGAATAACTATTTCTGTTTTGCTAACTTGAACATATGGACATTTATTTTGAAAGATATACTGAAAGATCCTGTAGTATATATCTGTCTTTCTCATTTCCTTCGCATAACATATATACGGATATTGTTGAATTATTCTCTGCTGCACCATTTACCAAAATCTGATGTAATGTGCATTAGATATTTAAATGTGCCTTCTTGGTGTGGTGAGAAGTTTCCCATCATATATATATATATATATATATATATATATATATATATATATATATATATATATATATATATATATATGGGGGGGGCTGGTTGTGTGTCTGCTAGAAAAGGGAGAAGCATGCAATGGCTTAAACAGTAATGCATAAAGGGTGAAGACAAGCGAGGAATTGAAATGTGAATTGATAACAAATGGGAAAAAAAAAGAAAACACACGGAATGATTTAGTCACTGAAAACAATCAGATAAAGAAGAAAAACATGTAAATTCTTCGAAAAAAAGAAGAAAGGAAAGAAAGAAAGAAAGAAAGAAAGAAATAATAAAGAAAGAAAAAAGTTAATATTAAAACAATACATGTAGAAAAAATAAGCCGAGCTAGAGTGTAGAACTGCGAAGGAAAATGCCAAGAAAAGCACGAAGGTGAAAAAGAAAGCTATGAAGAAGAAGAAGATGAAGATGAAGAAGAAGATGATGATGATGAAGAAGAAGAAACGGGTATTTGAGTTAACAAATGAATAAGCTATGACTAATAAATCAAACAAAGTCCTGCCACTGAGATCAGATAGTTAAATATACACCACCTACGTCAGCGGTTGACGTTCAATCCTGAGTTAAAGCCAGTATTTTGAGTGCTGATTTTCAGTGTAGACAGACTTTCCAGTCTTAGAAGATTACCATGACAAACTTTTCGTACTCGCTATTTTGTCTTGTTAAATCCTCCATGTTTTGTGGTTGAAATAAAAGTACATTTGCCACTCGTTCCAGAAGTTGGTTCTCAAAGGGAAAGAAAAAACGAGGATTTCGAATGCTGATTTTCCAGACTGGCAGAAGTTTTCCACTTGAAAGATTGGCACAAAACAATCTTATTTCCTAAAATCGGCCTTCTGCTAAAACAATGATATCGAGAATTTAGGAAAGGCGAAAGAGAGGATGGTGACGTGAAAAGGGAACCTTTGGAAGAAAAAACTGATGAGAATAAAATGAGAGGAAATTAGGGGGTGAAGAGAAGAAGCATGATTAAAAAAAGAGAGGGGGTAGAAAGAGTAGACGTTAGAAGAGGAGAGTGTAAAAACAGCTATGGCACAAAAAATAAGTGAAGATTGACTTAGTGACGTAAACAAAAGTGAAGATTGTCTTCGCGGCGTAAACAAAACGTGAAGAAGTTTTCTTTTTTATCATTTTACGACTTGTGTTATTTTATTTTATTCTATTTTTTTTTTTTTCGTTTCTTTTCTCTTCATCAATCACACGAATTCCACAAACCACAATGGCGGCTGTTCCTAATTGTTTCTTCCTTTCACGCTCCAACCACGATTTCCATTGCTTTTTTTGCGCATGCGTTGTTTCCGCCTGTCTGCACATTGATCTGAGGGAACGGAGTTTGTCATCATTTATTATCTCAACATTACATAAGTATTTGCTAAGCTTAGCTTTGTCTGACACAAGGCCACAAATATAGAGCTCACTGTGAAGATGAACACTCTATATAGCAGTAAATGTCAGACAGACCAGCTTAATAACCATTACCCCACAACGAAGTGCTCATAAGTATTGTAAAAGCTTAACTAAGTTTGGCACTAGGTCACAAATATTGAGCATTCAGTGAGGATCGAATTCATTGTACAAGAGTAATAGCTTGTGTGATTAACTCGTTAACCATTACCACATTGCGCAATGTCTGAAGTATTTTTCTACGAGTCATTCATAGCGTATGAACACACGTTTATATCAAATTTTGGGCAATATAAGTGATATATTTGCTATTTTTTCCAATGTATTAAATAAAGTACTAGACGCAGAAGATAATTTCAGCAATCTCAACTCAATTTCATACGACTTATTCCGGAGAAATTTACCAAAACACTGAACGTTCTATTTAAAAAATACGATATATATAATGGACAAAGTCCGACAATTATTTTAAGACATTTTTATGTTTATACATTCTTTTTATAGATACAAATATTTAAGTAAATGTTCTGTTTTTATAATAAACAGCATTAGACAACATTTACCGGCCTGAATATCCGAGAAATTTTCATAGAAAATTTTCGTCCTCCGACAGGAATTGAACCTGTATCCTATACGGAACCGTCATATAGCTTGACGTGCCTTAACCGTTTCGGCCACAGAGGAGCGTTCGGTTAGCAGTGTTGATTTTACTGTCTTTAAACTACAATCTTCCACGAATCTCTCACGTACATTCATATCTGCTCATGGCGTATCCAAATGTAAACAAATGACGTCACACATTATGAAATGGACAAAGTCCGACAATTATTTTAAGACATTTTTTATAAAAAGAATGTATAAACATAAAAATGTTAAAATAATATATATATATATATATATATATATATATATATATATATATATATATATATATATATATATAAGGCATCTGGGGATAACTAAAAACAAGATGAATCTTCATAAAGAAATACACTACCCCAATTGACCCGGAATAAAATATCAAATTATCTCCTACAAAAAATTTAAAACAGCTAACTGTTTAAATGCCCCTTAAGAAACTTTGTTCCTAATCAAACCGAATTCATAAATAATTCCATCGGTCACACTACTACATGCTTATCTAGACGACTTACATTACACCTATCTGATCATAGCTCTATTAGAACCCATATAAACACACACACAAACTTACCAGACTTCACTCGAAACATTCTAGTAGAAAATACAAACATAATAACCTCATCCACATCTAAAAAAAAAAAGATTAAAAATAATGGAGGTCTTAATAATAAAAAAGAAAAAGCCAACACTTAATAATATTAACTACGAACACGGTCACAATGTGCTAAGTGTGTTCGGAAAATAAAACATCTCTATAACACTAAAAACATAACACACAACGCACACACCCAATTAAATTGAAAAAAAAAATCATCCTTGATAAGGCTAAAAGTATAGCCGAAAGCGGTCGGAATTATAGAACATTTGGATAATTTCTACACAATCTGTGTCCCAAAAAAGAAAACACTTGTTCGAAAACAATAAAAATTAAATAAAAAGCTTAATCGTAGTATCGTGTCTGTCGTTTTTGATGAAACATGCATATATATATATATATATATATATATATATATGCGAGGACTGTTTGAAAAGTAACAGGACGAGGTGTGCTGTGTGTGCTGTAGGCATTGGCCACAGACGATCAATTAGCGAGTTTACAAAGAGATCTGCGGCATTTGCTTCGGTCAGTGCGTGAGACTAAATGAAAGATGTGGCAGGATAAATTGTGACTGTTTCATCAGGACAATGCACCCGTTCACAACGCCCTGAGTATCCGGCAGTTTCTGGCTGAGAAGAACATCGCCGTAATAGAAAAACCTCCCTATTCACCTGATCTTGCTTCGTGTAACTTTTCCCCTTTCCCAAAGCTCAAGTAGCTTATCAAGGAGACCCGTTTTGAAGTCGTGGGAGCCATCAAGGTAGTCGTAACGACGGAGCTGAGAGGTATTCCAGAAGAATCCTTCCGGCTGCATAGAAACGTGGCAGAGAAGGATTGAAACGTGCATAAGACTCGAATGGGGATGAGTTTGAAGGAGAAAACCACGTAATTTGTTGTTTGGAATTGAAATAAATTATTTGGGACACCAGTCTCGTTACTTTTCACACACACACACACACACACACACACACAGACACACACACACACATACACACACACACACACATATATATATATATATATATATAATAGTAAAAAGAAAGAAAAGTAAGATATATAATCCGGTGTTCTTATTGATATTTTAATTTTTACAAAACAGTGCTCAATGTAAATTTACAAAGCATAAATATTATAAATTAACTGATTTAAAAATATATATATATATATATATATATAACACAAGCAAGGCAATGAAGCCACTATGGTGCAAGGGGTTACTGGCGGTGAAACAAAAAGTGAAGACAATAAAAGGAGATTCCAGAAGATAGAAGAGTATTAATGACATTGCATTTAACTTTTTGAAAATCGTATGCAGCATAAGGATCTATTCGAACAGAGAAGAAAACAAGATCCATTTGGAAAGGATGTAAGAATAATCTAGAACTTACGTCGGCATACAAAGGAATTGAGTAGCTACAAAACAATCTAAAGTAGCGTAAGACAAGAATGTGTCTTCTTCCCCAGATTCATTCCACCTCTACAGCCAGGCTATCCCAAGGGAACTGTAGGCCAGGATTTATTATTGGTGGGCGTAATATTAGCAATATTAACAAGATACGCAGATGACACTGTGTTGATGGCTGACACGGAAACAAAACTACAGGAATTCCTAGAGAGGGCAGTAAAAGAAAGTGAGAAAAAAGTACTAAGAACCAACTGTAAAAAGACAGAAAGAATGGTCATCATCAAGAGACAAATATCCCATCATGCAACACTAAGAACCAACAGTAAAAAGACAGAAAGAATGGTCATCATCAAGAGACAAATATCCCATCATGCAACACTAAGAACCAACAGTAAAAAGGCAGAAAGAATGGTCATCATCAAGAGACAAATATCCCATCATGCAACACTAAGAACCAACAGTAAAAAGACAGAAAGAATCGTCATCATCAAGAGACAAATATCCCATCATGCAACTTAAAATTGTAGATGTTAATATAAAGCAAATACAAATGTTTAAATATCTTGGAAGTGTTTTAACAGAGAATGGAATATGTGACGTCGAAATTTGAACGCGAGAAAACGGGAGGCAACAGAAATGTAGCTCTACGTGAGGATGCTGAGAATTCCACTAACGGAGCGAGTAAAGAACAAAGAAAATGGCAACAAAAAGCACACTCATACTCAGAATGGGGAAGAGGCAGCTGAAATTCCTACGTCACATCATGAGGAAATGCATATTGAGTGCAAGAAAGAGGAGGCAACCAGCCACCAATCTGAGGCGTTTTTATGAATGGGTCGCAAAACGGCGGGAAGGGTGGGTGGAAGCAAACGAACAAAATCTACTAAAGGGCAACAAAGGATAGAACATTTTGGAGCTTCATGATCGCACATGTCCTGAAGATACACTGCACATAGAACAAGATCAACCTGGCTCGAAAAATTAGCATTGGGAATATTGAGACATACCTGGGTTCGAACACCGACTACTGGTAGTACTAAGAATATACACAATTATCTAAACTATGAAACAGGTTCCTGATAACGTCAGTGGTGTAGTAGATAAACGTGTAGCTAAACGGTTATATCTTTATTTCGTTCTTTACGTCAAATCAAACCTTGCATTTTATCTTTCAGTGACAGAAGCATGAACTTCGTTCGGTCGATGTTAATCCAGTAAGATAAGTCTGAAATTGTCGCTTACCGCACAAACTGTTAAGTTGACACGTCTTTTGAAAATGGCAGTTGTTTTGTAATCGGATTGATTGTGGGATTTGCTTTGTCAAAAACTTTGAGATGAGGTTTGTGTCGTACGTCAGTTTCAAATGGAAGCCTCTCCAGAGTATGACTATAGACTACATCCGGCAGCAAGCGTGGAATCACCTATTATTTGCTGTTGCTTCCAGGTTCACCCTGGCCTGGGGTGGTAGCACCTGTTAGGGTCCTAAATAAAGAACTCATAAACTAAGATAAAAAAATACATTTTATACTAAAAATACATTTTATACTAAAAATACATTTTATACTAAAAATACAAGCAGTCCACTTTTATAAAAAAAATACCAACAGTATATTTTTATAGTGAAATCACCAGAAATATATTTTTATTAAAAAAGAAAATTACCAACAATACATTTTTATAGTAAAATTGAAAACTTGGTATGCATCGTAAAAAAAAAAAAAAAATTGCTACGATTATTTACATTATTTAAATTATTCGGACTTTTATTCTCGTCTTCATTGCCATATTCACAAAGTTTCAGCCGTTGTACGATCCGGCCTTCTTCAGGTGATTGGAATTTCGAATTGAACCCGTTATTCCGTCCACCACATGACCCAGTGGATAAAAACTTGGTTAGATCCAGTGACTAGACCCAAAGTGTTGCGAGTTCAATACCAGGCTACAGCAGTGGTGAACCAAAAACTTAGAGAGTTAAGTTAAAGGGAAATAACTGAGACATCCGGAAGAGGCATGGCCCGTGGAACTAGAAAAATCTACCTCGGTGGAGGAAATAAAGAGTTTGGTTCGAAATTCCAATCACCTGAAGAAGGTCGGAGCCTATAACGATATATATATATATATATATATATATATATATATATATATAGAGAGAGAGAGATACGCACAAGAATACAGTAGTTAAATTGTCGGCATTTTATATTTTTGGTTTAGCGCATGCGCGTTGTTTATTTTTATTTTCTTATCTGCACAGTATAGTACGGCTAGTTGGGCACCGTCTGTAAGAAAATGAGCTGCCTGGCACAATTCACTCCGGCAAAAATTTGGAACAGACATGTTGTACTGCTTGGCATTCGCGCTGGAAGATCCAATACGAACATTCCAGTGTTTGGGTGTCAATCTGAGGTCAGTGCAGAGGATTCGGAAAGAGTTGGATGAGTCTAATTGTGATTACGAAGGTGTTTGGAGTGATCACTAGTGATATCGAAGTTATGCCTCCTTACATCTTCCAACAGGGCCTCAGACTCAACACGGAGGTCTACATCAAATGCCTCGAGGAGGTAGTGCTGTCCTGGGTCAAGAGGGTGGCTACTGTAAGACCCTATGTCTTGCATGCCACATTAACGGGAGAACCCAGTCATGACTTTCAAACCATTTCTGCGACCACATCCTCCCTTAGAGATGTCCACCTAACTCGCCAGACTGCAATTCCCTTGATTATTATGTGTGGAGCGCAGTTGATCGAGGGACCAAAAAAACTCCTAGTAGCACCAAAATGAACTGAAGGCAAGGATTATGCCAACATTTACCAACTTAAACCAGGATATATAACAGGATTTGGAATTGGAATGAGTCCAAAATGACATCAAATGTAACAGTTTAACAGAAAATTATGTATCATATATTTGTACGCGTTGTTGTTTTTGTATGTATATTATATATACAGCCACGAATACGATAAAAAAAATCAGCATACTGTCAGGAAAACCTGCTCCGTATGCAATAAAAACATAGTTTTATTGTCAACATGCAATACAGCGCCATCTACCTTAAACTTTTTTTAAAACTTAATTACTCAAAAACGAACGATTTGCGGACATATGTTTATATGGACTTTTGTCCTTGTTTTGGTGTGAGGAACCCGCCTCCAAATTTTGTAAAAGTATTTTTTTACACCCTGTATATATGTGTGCACACACCCCTCTGTCTGTGTGTGTGTGTATGTGTGTGTGTGTGTGTGTGTGTGTGTGTGTGTGTGTGTGTGTGTGTGTGTGTGTGTAAAATAACTGAATACGTTGAGTGCTGAAAAATTCTCAGCCAAAGAAATCATTACAAAAATATCTCTTGTTAGATCATTTGTTTAGAGTTTGATAAACGAGGTAAGGCGAGTCGAGAATTTTTCAGGGCTTCTTCCTATGCCATATATTCACACGCACAGTCATGCTTGTTTGCTCGCCTTTGTTACTTTCTGTCTTTCCTATTCTTAATTTCTTAGTCTTATGTCTCGACTTTCTCTCCTTCTCTCTCTCTCTCTCTCACTCTCTGTATATATATATATATATATATATATATATTATAAAATGAATTATTATGAAAAGAAATGATCAAAGTATTTTTTGTATACTGAATTAAATTTTTTACTCCTTTTTAGTACGTACGAATTTTTTTTTTTTTTTTATTAAAAACTAGTTTTTTTTGCGTCAACGGTTGTAGTAACTTTTAGCATAGCAAATTTTAGCCTCTTTTTTTTTGCGGTGACAGACACAATAATTTGGATATTCTTGAAAAAGTCAAATAATTCTCGGATTTTAATGAAATTTTCAGGACTTATTCACAAATGAATCACCGATTTTTTTTTTTGATTTTTTTTTTATTTTGCAAAATCGGACTCCATCTTACCGATAATCTTTTCTAAATCATAAAATAAAAAACGCAATAAAACCAAGATATTATTTAATTAGAGAAGCTTTTAATTGCTTTTAGGAATAATATATATAAAAAACAATATAGTCTGAAGTAAAAATATACATGAAAAATTAATTTTACAATATTGGTTTTCATTTTTTACAATTTTAAATTGAATAATTTATAAAATTCTTAAATCTTTAAAATTCATTTTCAGTATAAGATTAAGTAAAATTCTATTTACTAATCATACATTCTAAAGCTTATTACAATCTGACGATTCCGAAAATTTTTAAAAGAATTTTGATTTGATTTGTATGTGTATATACGTGCAGAATTTCTGAAGTATGGATTTACAAACTGATTAATTTATCCTTAAAAGGTCACGTGTTTTAAGGGTTGTCCCTCCTTATAAACTTTATCGTCTGCTCCACCATACTTAAATATGAAGACGTTCAGTGTTTAATTGGCTGTCAATAAATCGATTAATACGTCAGAAAAACAAGTCCTAGATTAAAGAAATGCTTGTATACAACATTTTATGCTATAAGTAAGTAATATTTGCTTCAAATCATATTAATTTAACTTTGTTAAATTAATCTGATTTGTTAAGTTTGTTAATTTTTCTCAAATAACGTTTCAGAAATATATATTTTATTTTTGCCAGATTTTTAAAACCGATAATTAACTTTTGTCTAGAAATCTCTTAAAACGACCGATTTTATCAATTTTACTGAAAAAAAAATTGATTCTGATCAATATAATTTATGTTCGAAGTACATCACAGAGTATTTTACTGACTGGAAATTGTAAATTTTAAATCCTTTTGCTTTCAATTAAATCTAAAATGAAAGCTTTTTCATTTTTTAAAAATTATTTTAAACCTTACGTATACAAAATTAGTAGAGTTTTCTCTCTCTCTCTCTCTCTCTCTCTCTCTATATATATATATATATATATATATATATATATATATATTATTTGGGGCCAACCTTAATGATTATAAGTTTCATACATTCCTTGGTTTGATCAACTACTAAGCTAGGATGCTAAAACTATTTAACATATGAGTGCATGTAGGGCCGGTGCAAAGGCCTTAACCGCCCCCCCAACCACTATGTTACGTTTCAATTTTAATATACTATATTCCCTGACTTTACTAGATCTCATTTTTCATAAATTCATATTAATATAAAATACAAATTTTATTTAACCTAATTATGTACAATAATGGATCATATACAATATGGGGAAACAATGCAACTAGAAAAATTGAAAATAAATGCAATGTATTTAAATACAAATTAGAGACATGTCATAATAGATCCTTCCATCTTAAATAAATCCACAACGTTTTGCAGTAATTTTTAACATCAACTTGAGATTTTCTTGTAAAAAAGTTGAATAATTTTAATACATTCAACATAATAGATAACAAATAATGAATTTTATTGTGTTTTTTCGACACTTAGCATAAGCAAAACAAATTCCCAGATTTGGAAAAAAACAGAATGACGTCAAAATCCGCGAAAATTTTCCATTCTTTAATAGTTTTGTTTAGTTTAATTTGTAACGTACATAAATGTAGCAGATATTCATAAGATATCGCGAGTCACAAAACAATGCATGGGGCTCCCAATCAAGCTCTCCTCGGTCGGGAGTAGTATGCACCGGCCTTGAGTGCGTGGCCGTCAATTGATTTTTTTTTCTTTTTGAGTGGTTTACCAAAAATTGAAAATTTGCCAACTTCAAGATTACCAGCAAGGTAGGTTAGGCAAAACGAACTAAACTAATAAGGAAACTTTATGCAGTAATAGGTTAATTTCATTATTATTAATATTATTATTATTATTATTATTATTATTATTATTTGTGTATGTTATTTTCCTTTTTTTTTGTATCCTGTAGAGCCAGATTCAAACTATAGTCCTTAGGCACTATAGGAGAATTGCCATTTAATTGATAGCACTTTTCTTAGTATATGGGATGTTCTTACTATGGCGATCTTATGAGGGCAACTTCTGGAAAACTGTTGGTAAAACTGTCCATTCCTTTTCCTGTGAGGCCCAGAGATCCGATTACTATTGGTACAGTCTCGGTTTTCATTCCCCACATCCTGTTAGTCTCGATCTTCGCGTCTTTGTATTTGGATAATTTCCCGATAATTTTCATGGAGGTGTTTATCTCAGATGGTTTGCACTCAGATGGTTTGCACTCAGATGGTTTTCTATGTTAATAATTATACACTTCAGGAGTTTCTTGTCTTTTATGATAATATCAAGTTTGTTGGCTTTTATTTCCCTATCAGTTTGAATTTGCATGTCCCAGAGGATAGTTACATCGTTATTTTAGGTAACTGTGTTAGGTGCTCATACCATCTCTCAGTGATTTCGATTTTGTGCTTTTTGCATATCTTCCAGTGCACATATGTCGCTACTTCGTTACGTCTGTGGGCATATTATAGTTATAATTATAATTATTATTATTATTATTATTGAATATAGGATGAAATGCTTTAGGAAGAGAAAGTCCCTCTAACCAGAAATGAGCTAGTAAATTATTTTGAAAAAGGCACGTAACTTTCAATTTTCACATGATTTTTCAAAATTCACCTCATTATAACAAGAGCCCACATCATCAAATTTATATAGAAAAAATCGCATACACAAAAAATAAACATATACACACACAAACGTCACACTCTTTGCCTACATCACAGCACTTACTAGTTTTACTAAACTCACCATTTGTCCCTACTTACACTGATGATGAATTAAGAAAGTCGAAAATGTGGACCATATTTCTTGCATTTTGCTTTTGAAATGAACTTTGGACAATTTCTGACGGAATTTCCTCCTTGTTTGAGAAGGATTATTTCTAATTTGGAAAAGTCAACTATTAAATTTAATTGACACAAAATGTCACTTGTCTTTAATAATATTTGCCTTCAAGACAATTTGCTGCCTAAATACAAAAGACATATATGAAGAGAGTGTATCAAAAATACTTTTGTAAACTTTGGGGGAAAACCCTTCGTTTTTTTTTTAGTTTAAGATAGACGCTGTTAGATGTACAATCCTATATACAATCCAGAAGTACTTATTACCAGAGTTTGCAGTGTCAGTGTCTCAGTAATACAACCATAAACAGCAGCAAAGTTTGGATGACTCGGCTGCCCTCGGTCTGGAAACACAATTTGATATAGCCGTGCAGACTCGCGTCCATCACTATTCGCGCGGCAGTATTTAAAAATCACATTTACCTGCTAACGATATGAATATCCTATGATTATTAAATGGAACACTTCTCAGTTAACTCACTACTACACGCTTCAAATGCTGAAGACAGACGAGCCACAAATTTACACAAATGACAAATGTATTCTCGTCTAATCGTCTACATGCAATACAGCTATATTTAGCTGTCCCCCCCACGAGGGGTCGCATGTGGCACAAGGCCGAGTTTAACGTGGTCACCCGAGCCCGTAGGCCCGCCCCAAAATATAGCCTTCGACCCGCCTAGGCGGGTTCGAGAGCTGTCATAACCTCCCCGAACGAAACCTTGCCCTTCGGCAAGGTTTCGTCCGGGTTCCTCTCTGCTAATGCAGAGAATTTGACAGACGGCAGTTGCTGTAACTTTAATACAGCTATACAGTCTACATGCAATACAGCGCCATCTACCTTAAACTTTTTTTAAAACTTAATTACTCAAAAACGAACGATTTGCGGACATATGTTTATATGGACTTTTGTCCTTGTTTTGGTGTGAGGAACCAGCCTCCAAATTTTGTAAAAGTATTTTTTTACACCCTGTATATATGTGTGCACACATCTCTCTCTCTCTCTCTTTCTCTCTCTCTCTCTCTCTCTCTCTCTCTCTCTGTGTGTGTGTGTGTGTGTGTATAAAATAACTGAATACGTTGAGTGCTGAAAAATTCTCAGCCAAAGAAATCATTACAAAAATATCTCTTGTTAGATCATTTGTTTAGAGTTTGATAAGCGAGGTAAGGCGGGTCGAGAATTTTTCAGGGCTTCTTCCTGTGTCATATATTCACACGCACAGTCATGCTTGTTTGCTCGCCTTTGTTACTTTCTGTCTTTCCTATTCTTAATTTCTTCGTCTTATGTCTCGACTTTCTCTCCTTCTCTCCCTCTCTCTCTCTCTCTCTCTATATATATATATATATATATATATATATATATATATATATATATATATATATATATATATATATATATATTATACTACCTCTCCCATTCACTCTCAGAATTTTCCTGTCTCCTTATCTCTACCTGTGTCGCTATATTTGTCTTTGCTTTTTCTTTTTGTTTGCCTTTCTGTTTCAGCTTCTGACTCTTCTTTTCTTTCTTTCTTTCTTTCTTTCTTTCTTTCTTCATTTCCCTGTATCTGTCTATCTATCTATCTAGCTAGCTAAATCCTTTCATTATCTATCTATCTATCTATAGTCAAAGACGAAATTATTAGTTCATCCATTAATTTTGAATATTTTTATCCATTTCTCAGAATCTAATGCCCATATGATGCCAGGTTTTTATACGTTAATAAGCACAAAAAAAAGAATATAAAACTCAATTTTCAGAACAATAGTTTAAATACAACAAATTTGACAGATGAATTATGCAAAATAGGAAAGGAAAAAAATATTAGTACAGGAGAACATATCATTTCAAAATGTTTTATTCGTGTACGTATAAGTAACTTACATAATTATTTTATCGGTGAAGACTTCTAGACTATTTATTCAGTAGAATATTTGTGAGAATTCCAGCAAAGAAGATCACGTGGTGCATAGAATGTCGCCATTATTATCCTTACGTTAACATAGGAGAAGACAAAGGATCTTAGCATTGACTTGAGATATAGAATTATTAACTTCCACAAGTTGGGAAATAGTTACAGCACTATTTCTAATTGGTTAGCTATCTCTAGTTCTACAGCACAGTCTGTTATAAAGAAATTTAAACGACAGAGAACTTGGGTGTGGAAGAAACGCAAATTTGTACCTAGAACTGCACGAAAATTGTGTCACGAGGTTAATATAAACCCAAGAGTTGTTTTGAAAGACATCGCCAAAAGTTTGGATACAATAGGTTTCAGCGTAAGAACTCGTACAATACAACGTTGTTTAAATAGAAATGGCGTGTATGGAAACGGACCACAACGAACTCCTCTTCACAAACTATGTCACATTTTTTCTTGGTTTAATTTTGCCAAAATATTCTTGAACAAAGAAAATTGCTTTTGGGAACAAGTACTATGGAGTGATGAAACAAAAATTGAACTTTTTGAACATAATGATGATTTGGCGCAAGAAAGAACACAGTGGCAACATTAAAACATGGAGGCGGCTCGATGATGTTTGGGAGTTGTTTTATCTCCATGGAGACTGAGCAATTAATTGCAATAAGAGGAATAATAAAATCTGCAAACTATATCAAAATTCTGATTGAAAATCTACAACTATCAGCGCAAAATCTTCATCTAGGCTGACGATTTACTTTCCAGCAAGATAATGATTCCAAATATACGTCAGTGACTGAGTGGCTTCAGGAAAAGAAGATTACAGTTCTACCGTTGCCGTCAATGAGTCCTGACTTGAATCCTATTGAAAATCTATGGCAAGAATTGAAAGTTCAAATAAATTGTCGATCACCAAAAATCTTTCAGGAATTAGAATGTGTAACCATTGAAGAATGGAAGAATATCCCAGAAAAAACTTGTTCAAATTTCACCAGAAACTTTAGAAAACAATTGCAGAAAGTTATAAAGATAAGAGGCCATGCTATTGACTATTAATATTGTGAAAATGTACGAATAATTTTGCTTTTCCAATTTTGCAAAATTCGCCTGTCAAAATTGTTGTATTTAACTTATTGTTCTGAAAAATGAGTTTTCTTTTTTTGTGCTTATTAACATGTAAAAAAATCATACGGGCATTAAATTCCGAGAAATGGAGAAAAATATTCAAAATTGATGGGTGTACGAATACTTTTGTCGTTAG
>CAHIKZ030001879.1:260000-315000 GCA_903632075.3 Acanthosepion pharaonis
TAAAATTTGTTTGAATTAAGGAGAAGCCCGGAATAAATGACTTATTGCTGTTTTATATGAATGGTTGTTGAAAAGTTTTCGGACTCTTACCCATTTTCCTAAAGCTGACCAAATAATTAAATATCAGATTTATGCTTGGAGGGGAAAGGGTTTTATGGTGGGATCAAAAACGTTTCAGCATCACCGTGATCATCAGAAACATCTAACATAAACATTGCCAAAAACTCGAATTTCAAAAATCCTCTACACAGAAAAAATATTCTTTAGACAATTCTCTGTGGAGAACTTGTAGCCTTAAACCTAACCTGCCTGCAAGTGAGTGCTACTGCTGCTTGCCCTGCTTGACTTCATTCACTGAAGCTTTTATTATTACTGTTGTTGTTGAAGACATGTGGACATTTATAATTCTATCTTTACGAACGGCTCCCATATTGTATTTATTTCTTGCTAGGCCGACTAAAGTGATTCTTATAGCCTAAAATATAGTAAATAGTGCAAATAATAATAACTGCATATGCCAACTTGTTCCTTGATAAAATCCAGAGACGGATATGCAGTGTAATTGGCCCTGATCTGGCATCTCGTCTGCAGCCGCTCTCTCACAGACGTGTCGTCGCCTCCCTCTGTCTTTTTTACAAATACTTTCACGGTAACTGCTTCGATGAGCTGCTTTCGTTGGTTCCCAGACTTCATGAATTTAAGCGTTCAACAAGACTGGTATCCCCTCTCCCCCTTTTCACTGTCGAAACTGTTAAATGTAGCCGTCTCTTCTACTCCAATCGCTTCATGTCTCGCACTTCTCGCCTGTGGAACTCCCTCCCCTTTTCCTGTATATATATATATATATATATATATATATATATATATATATATATATATACTTTTACAAACATTGACTGTAGGTTCCTCACACCAAACAACGACAAAATTCCATAAAAATATGTCTGGAAATCCTTCATGCTTGAGTTATTGAGTTTAAATTATTAACATTATTTACATTATTCGGACTGTTATCCTCATCTTCATTGGTATTGAACTCACAACTCGTTGAATCTAATCCAGGCAAAAAATTGCAATATAAGTTATGCTAAAAAATACGCAGTAATAATAACAGAAATATTGCAGTATGAGCACTGGTAAAAAATATTGTTGCTGAGACATTAGGTTTATAATTCGCAGAAAGACACATGGCCCAGTGGATAAAGGCGTTGGTTAGATCCAGGGACTAGAGCCAAAGAGTTGTGAGGTCAATATCAAGCTACAGCAGTGGTGACCCAAAAAACTTGGAGAGCTGAGTTAAAGGGAAATAACTGACACATCGGGAAGAGGTATGGTACGTAGAAGTAGAACAATCTACCTCGGTGGACGAAATAATTCCACTTACGTGAAGAAGGCAGGAGCATACAACGGCGGAAACTTTGTGAATATGGCAATGAAGATAAAAGTCCAAATAATGTAAATAATCTTAATACCTCACGTCAGAGATCTAGACAGATATTGACATTTAAATTAAGTTTAAGGTCTATTGTGCTGTGCTGCCATGAAGACTGGGTTATATTTGTCATTCGAGTACATTTGTGGCTACTCTGCCTCCAACGTTTAACATGTGTAGTAATGAGTTAACCGAGAAGTGTTCCGTTTAACAATGGTATAAATATGAAAATTTCTCCGATTTAACCAGTAGAGAAGACAATATTTATGAATAAAAATGACAATAGGAAAACTGGTAATTGCTGACGCGTTTCGTCCAATGTAGACTTTATCAAAGTAAAATACGAAATGAATTTAATTGAACAAGGTAACTAATAACAAAAAAAAGAATGTTCCTAGCAACTGGAATGTAGAGAAATGCTATTTTCAAATTATTAACTGAAAATAACGTCAATATTTGTCACGTGTGAAGAATATTGTCATTATATCTGTGTTGATGTATTCAACCATTTTCTTTTGATTTTATAAATCTGTTGTGTACATTTGTTTGTGAGTGCAGTAATTTTGTTAAGAAAGGTGAGATGGGGGAAAAAACCTGGGCGTAGATTAATATTTGGGTAATTTTCTATGGCGGCACTCTCTAGAATTTTCATTCTGAGTGAGTTATTTTCTTTTTCTTATGAGTGTAGCATTTTTAAAATCAAAATTATGGTTGAATTTATTTCTATGTATGACTAGTGCATTAGCTGTTGTTTTTTGTGAGGTCTCTTTTGTGTTCATAAATGCGTTTTTTTAAACTTCAACTTGTTTCACCAATATATTGGGAGGAACAGTTGTGGCAATTTCTGAAGCAGGTATTTATAAAATAGAGCGAGGCTGTATGGCTATATCAGATTGCGTTTCCAGACAGCTGAGTCACCCAACCTTTGCTGCTATTTATCGTCGCGTTGCTAAGACAGAATCCGTGGCACCACAAACTATGGATCGAAGAAGACCGAGATCCACTCTTACGCCTGACTACGAAAAACGCATTCTAAAGGATGCCGGGGACGAACGAGGCATCAGTAAACATCAAGTGGCTCGAGCATGCCGTACATCTCATAGCACCGCATGGAGGGTACTTTCCGTATCATTTGCAACGTGTGCAAGGTCTTTCGCCCTCACCGTTGGAGAACTTTTGTACAAACAGCAGATCTGTTGCTTGTCTCTTCTGTCTTGTTTACGGATGAGGCAACATTTGGAAGAGATGGAATAACAAATTTAAACGACTAACATTTGTGGGCGAATCGGTGGTACAATACAGGCTAGACATCATCAATTTCCGATTAATGTATGGGCTGGAATTGCAGCTGACTGTCTGGTAGGTCCATATGTTCTCATTAATAGAATATGTATATGAATACATACATTCACACACACACACACGCAAACACACACACACATAGAGAGAGAGAGAGAAAGAGAGAGAGAAAGAGAGAGAGAGAAATACATCATCATCATCATCTTGCGGCCTCAGCCGAGATTGAACTCACCAATACTTTGATTGGTGTAGTTCATAATCTTGTCAAATAGCTGAATTCTTGATGCTTCCCTAGGGCTATCAAGGGTGTTTTTTTATCGTGACACCAACACTAAATGGATTGCCAACCAAGGCTCAGAGAGACTCCATTCACCCTCCTCTAAGAGCAGGTTTTGAATTCAGAGTTTTTCCTTCTCCTAGACCAGTTGCCATCCAAGGCTATAGAACCAAGTCCGTCCTGCTATTTACCCATAGCTGGAGGGAGAAGAAAGAGGATTCACACCTTTCCCAAGGGTGTTAGAATGTAATGGATTCGACTGGAATTCGAACTCGGCTCTCCTCAATCCAAGCCGCTATCCATTACTCCACTGTGCCTCCGTGAGAGAAATATACACACATATATATATATTTTTAGATATTATTATGATTTTATGGAGTTTTTTTATTATTAACTTTAAATTTTTTGTTACATATAGTTTATATATAGGTATATATGTATGCATTTATGTTTTGTATATTTTATTATTTTTAATATTATTAGTAGTAGTAGTAGTAATAGTATTATGTGAAGATGATTATATTATGTAATGGCGATGATGCAGCCTATACAGACATTATTTTAACATCCTCATTTTATAAACTTTATTTTAACACATTGTAACACTGTAACAATTTGAACTTCCTATCCTTTTACCTTCCCTTACCCGTTATTTTAACTTGCTCTCTCTTCTTAAAGAAAACTTTCCAAGGTCAATTTATTTTTGCTCTTATTTCATGTATTTTATTCCCTTGCTTTTATACTTGTATCTCTCCCTGTCTGGATATATTGTTTCCATTTCAGAAAATTTAGTCGGTCTGATGAAATGAATATACTAATATTCATCGAAATAAATTTATTACCGAATATGGATTTTTATGGTTTTCCTAATTATGATATATATATATATATATATATATATATATATATATATATATATATATATATATAAAAAAAAAAACACATATATAATAATTAGGAAAACCATAAAATCCGTATTCGGTAATAAATTTATTTCAATGAGTATTGGTATATTCATCTCATTTTTATGTTTTTTCCTAATAATTATTATTACTACATACTATACTATATATATATATATATATATATATATAATTGTATAAAAATTAGAATAACAGAGTAACGATTATAGATCGTTGGCTTTATGCAGATTTCTGTTTCTTGTTATTATAGATTTGTCTTTGTGTATTTTTCGATTATCTAAGGGTAAGTCTTTGTTATATTATTCATTTGTTTGAATTGTTTGTATTGTTTTACTGATAGATTCTACCTCATTTTAATTCTCCTCTAGCTCACTCTCTCTCTCTCTCTATGTATCTATATATATATATATATATATATATATATATATATATATATATATATATATATATATATAGTGAAAACACTTAGAGGCAGCAGTCTGTTTCATGTTAGACCCAATCGTCAGGCCACCTATCTCTGATATTGAGCTCTTTATCCCATATAGTACACCTTAAGACTATATTTATTCATATATATATATATATATATATATATAATTGTATAAAATTGGAATTCGGCAATAAATTTATTTCGATGAATATTGGTATACATTCACTCAGAACCGAAATACTATTTCATGCTAGACGCAATCGTCAGGCCTGACGATTGCGTCTAGCATAAAACAGTCTGTCGCGTCTGAGTGTTGACTTCTATGTTCACTTATATATATATAAGGATTATATATATATATATATATATATATATATATGCATTTTTTATATATATTATATATTAAACATGCGCGGTACTTATTGGAAAGCGCTCAATATCAGTGATAGAGCTAACATATTTATTTGGAGTGGTGTGAGTTCGTGAACCTGGGTTTCACGCTATTTGGGATCATCAGACATAGACATTTTCAATACCAAGGAAACAACATATGACGAAGCATTAAATAAGTGGATACACTCAACAACTACAATACACACCTCCAGAACTGAAACACAAAAGAAGAAGAAACATTATCTGGTTTAACCCACCATACAACAAATCCGCCATAACAAAAATAGGAAGGACATTCCTAAACTCAATAGAAAAGCACTGAAGAAACCGGTTAGCAAAAATATTCAACAAAAATAACGTTAAAATCAGTTATAGTTGCACAAAAAATATAACACAAATCATAAAAGGACACAACAAAAAAGTAACAACCTGCAATAACGCAACTAAGGAACCTCATGCAACTGTAGAAATAAATCAACATGTCCACTCCAAGGAAACTGCCAACAAGCGTATATAATATATAGAGCTAAGGTAAGTGCAAATAACAGCACAATGAACTACATCGGGGCCTCTGAAGGACCATTCAAGAAAAGAAAAAACAACCGCGACCTTTCATTCTCCGACAGAAAATACTCAAAAAGCACTACATTATCTACA
Source organism: Acanthosepion pharaonis (assembly GCA_903632075.3). NCBI lineage: Eukaryota > Metazoa > Mollusca > Cephalopoda > Sepiida > Sepiidae > Acanthosepion > Acanthosepion pharaonis. The sequence goes on from CAHIKZ030001879.1 coordinate 265,412, forward strand.
TACATATAGCATCTAAAAGAGAGAATATTACACCAAGAATAAGCTGGAAAATATTGAAAAACGCACCTGTCTACAACAATATTACAAAGAAACGCCCACTTTGCTTACACGAAAAGGTAGCAATAATTTCTCATAACCAACAAAAGAAATTACTAAACATAAGATCAGGAATAATTACCAAATGCAAACATGAAAACAAATACCTATTATCACAATTTATGCTAAACGGATATATAAAAATATACCAACCATTACTACCACATCACAATTACCATTGCCGCATTAGTCCACAATTACTACCACATCACAATTACAATTGCCGCATTAGTCTACAATTACTACCACACCACAATTAACATTACCGTATCAGTCCACAATTATACTTATTCCTCTCACGAAAAATTAATAACACCGCATAAATACTAATTAGCATTATAAATTGTAGTTTCTACCAATTACATATGCGCAATCGCCAAAACAAGTAAAAAAACGGCTTTAAAATAATAGCAAAACAGCATTAAGAAAATTAAAAATGATAGCAATTTTACCTATCATGGACTTACACAGACCCCATCATAAAATACAGACGGATAGAAGATGTGTGAACGCTTGTGCGTACGTATATACGTGTGTACAAGAAAACCTTATTCAGCGAACAAAGTAGACGAACGGTCTGAGCGTTGACGTCGCAACTGACGAAAGATGTTTCGCTACACAATCCAACATTGACTACAGTGACCAATTGCGTATGTATGTACGCAACGACACATGGATGCGCATATATGCCCAGTCCCACATTGTTCATATATGTTTATATTTGTGTGAGTTCCAGTCAGTGAGTGAACGTACGTGTATATATGTTTGCGTGCGTATGAGTGGCTTTCCGTCGACCATTTTTACTCCTACTACCATAAAAACATCGATATATGCAACCATATATAAATCCAAAATTTAGAAATTAATCAGTTTGTCTGACGATCGCAAATAGCGTGAAGCCCAGAGTCACAAACTCACACCTATCCAGATCCAACTATATATATATATATATATATATATATATATATTGCTGATATGATTCAGATATTAAGCAACCCGCCAGTCGCTTACCATCAAACTACATTCTAATTATATACAGTACAAACAGTCTTCAATTATCTCGACTTGTTACCTACTATTAAATGAAGGCTAAGAGATTTCCGATTAATGTTGCGAGGCTCACGTTGGGTTTTCTGTAATGGATAACGGCTCGAAATTCGAAATAGGGGAGCCGATTTCGAATTCAAGTTAAGTTTATTGCCTTCATCTATGTTTTGGGGAAAGGTATGAATTCATCTCTTCTTCAACCAGTTATGTGTTAAATAGTAGGACATGAATCTGAAAAAACATTTTATCTTGAAATAGTTGTAAGCCAATATTCCCTGGCAAAAAAAAAAAATTGTTACAGTTCCCTAAAAAAAAAACAAAGCAATGCAATCTAACTCATTAGGTTTTCTCAAGATGATGTGTAGTCGTGTATGTTAGCTATCAGTCCTCTGCACTTCGTGAACAGCCACGGTATCTATCTCCCCTACCCAGTATCTATGTAATGGGTTGATGCATAATTATCAGGCGTTTTTGTAGACGCGTTATTTATTAATAAAATTGCTGTTTTGTTTACTTTTTTTAATAAAAATATTTTATAAAAATGCATGTTCATAATAATACGCTCCGGAATAATTATTTATAAATGTTATTGTTGAATTATGTTTACTTTTTCATAATAAATATTATTTAAAAAACGCCTGATAATTATGCACCACTCCAATATATATGTATATATCTGTGGTCGTGCTTGCTGGGCTTAGCTCGAGTTAGTCAACATTCGAGTATATCTATTTCAAAGTAACAAAAATCTTTTGTAGTGCGTCGTTTTCATGCTTGACATCACCGGAAATCCAAAATTAATTGTTTTAACTCTGTGCGTCAAAATATTGATCAAAATATATTTCGTTAATATTGTTCATAATAAAGTAGAAAGTAAAAAATAAAAAATAAAAAAAAAAGAATAAAATAAAATTAACGTGACTAGTTGGGCTACGTATATCTGTGTCCTATCTGAGCTGAAGACATTTAATAGGCAATTTCATGCTTTAATTTTATAAAACATAGTTTAAAAATCTGTAATGACTTGTATGACTGGTTTTTCAAAAAACACATTTTTATTTCAATTTATTGTGTTTAAATGTCCATTTTGAATAATTTATTCCGTACAGTATAAGTTTTTTTTTAACAGAATGTATCTAAATTTAGCCCGACTTCAGTTCGGCGAAAATCAAAGAAACGGCAGCCTTAACTCGTCGACTGGAGGATTGGGCTGAGGAGTTTGACTGGGTAATGTTGAGGAAATATAAAATCAGTCAGAAGTATTGATCATAAAGATACAACGAATTAAACTAAAAATTCACAGACAGAGAAATACATCAAACGCTAACACAAAGGCATATATACAAACACACGCTCGAGATAAATACACAGGTTATTTAAAAGTATATCTGACTAGAGATTTTTTAAAAGTATATATTTTAGTTAGATACAGGAATTATTTTAGTATCTAAGTTATACCAATAGTGTATTTTGTTAAAGACTGTAATGAGCCGGGCAAACTTTGTTGACCTAGAGGCGCCATTTATATATATATATATATATATATATATATATATATATATATATGTGTGTGTGTGTGTGTGTGTGTGTGTGTGTGTGTGTGTGAAGAAATATAGTCTTAAGATGTGCTATATTTTTGAGATAAAGTGCTCAATATCAGAGATAGAGCGAGTGTAAATATAAAAAGTGAACAGAGATGTCAACACTTAAAGGCGACGCTCTGTTTCATGTCGCCTCTAAGTGTTGACGTCTATGTTCACTTATACATATATATATATATATATATACATTGGATTCTTCCTCTTGGAATTTTTATTCCAAAAATATACATGTATGGGTATTTATATATTTTTCATATGTATGTATATTTACCACTATTATCTATATATATATATATATATATATATATATATATATATATATATATATATATATATAATTTATTTATAATTTACTCTACATATATATTATTTATTTATAATTTGCTCTACTCTGTATTGGGCACTCTTTTAAGAATAGTATTTTTTGGTTATTGGAATTTATTCCATATACACCAATCCTATACTTGGTTATATATATATATATATATATATATATATATATATATATATATACTGTGAACATATTTTCACCAAAAATATTTATACGTTTTGTGTAGTTGCTTTTCGAAGTAAGTTTTCCCTGAATTGGCTAAATCAAAGTTTCTCGTTCAGAAAAAATCTACTTTTATATATATACATAATTTCTTTACTTTTATTCTCTTGTTGTTTACTGCGCTTGTGTGAAGTTTCATTTGCTACGCTTTGATGAAGAAGAAAAAATCTAGGGAGTTGCATGTATTTTGGGTCTGCCTCCCCTTTATGCTCTTCCCCGCCTATTTCACCCCATCTTTATCCTCTCATATTCCTCTCCCAGATACTCCAAATCATACAAAATAAATCTCTCTCAATCTGCGTTCATCGGATTCTCAAACATACAACGCCAAAACAACAAAATCAACGAAAGATTCTTTCACGCATGCGCACTCAAAGTATTACAAATGAGCACTCATACAATAACGCAGGCGATCAAGCGAAACGACGGGATCACCATGGTTAAAATCTCTACTGAATATGTGTCGATTTGCTTACCCATAGAAATAAAATATACACATTCGTCAGATGGTACTCTCCTAAAAAGTGACAGATTGTAGTGTAAAAAATTGTAATAAATACTTAGTCTTGTCAACAAAATCCTTTCAGTGTTTGCGAATAATTCTCGCTGAAATGCAATTCTTTGTTTGAATACAATGAACGACAACTGAGCATCCGTAAGATCAAGCCCCACATCCATTTCTGTTTTGCAGAGCTGAAATACACATAATGGCTTCGAATTCCTGACCGCGAACGTAAAGAAAAACATTTGCATAAATATTGGAGGATAAAAAAATAAATTTTATTTATACCAAATATAATTTAAGACACTTGCTTAGCAAAAGGGTTGATTTGTTTTTTTACGACTTTTGAATTTTAAGAATATTTTTTTTCTTTTGCTCTTGAATATGGCACTAACTATTTGGGATGGGAGAATAGAAAATATAATATATATTATATTATAGTAATATATATTACATCATAGTAATATATATATATATATATATATTATTTAACTGACTTTGTAATCACCATGCATTTATGAGTTGCCTTAAAAAGTTAAAACCCAACCACGCCAGATTAAAATAAATTGAATTTTCCTTAACTAAAATGTAGTTCATTGTGCTGTTATTTGCACTTACCTTAGCTCTATATATTATATACGCTTGTTGGCAGTTTCCTTGGAGTGGACATGTTGATTTATTTCTGCAGTTGCATGAGGTTCCTTAGTTGCGTTATTGCAGGTTGTTACTTTTTTGTTTACTCAATATATTAAAATTGTCTACGCTTATAAATAATGTAAATTAATTTCTTAGCGTGTTATTCTTAGCATCGCTTGAAAATCGAACGAAACTCTGTATTTTAAGTTTAATTTTTATAATTAAATTTCTGATTGAAGTTTCAGTTACGAAACAGAAATTTCTGTGTCGCGGTGGAAACATATCTTTAAAAAATAATTATTTTCTAGATACACATCCTACCATTTAACCCATAGCTGGGGGAGATGGATTCATACTTTCCCCAACATTTTGAGCGTAAGTGTATGTAACCAACCCGACTGGAATTCGAACTCAACTATCCGATCTCTCATTCTGAATCACTATCCACTACACCAACCGTACATATACTTGGAAAAAGTGTGGAACGAACCAGAAAGTACATGAATCCTCTTCCCATTCTCTAAATTTTCAAGAGCCCAATAGGGACCAAAAATGGACAATTTCTGCTATATCTTGATTGCCCAGTCCTCATCGTGGCCTTGTGGGTAATGAATTATTTTCCACTCTATAACCCCTTTCCCACAGATGAAACGTAGAAAGACTCTTATTACTCTATCTCTCTATTTCAATGAGAAATGATTTGAGGTTAGTTTCACCAATTCAAACCATCGCATCTAAGACCCGCTATGCAACGTGTACTGGGACAAATCACCCCCATTCCTTTCGTATACGAAGGAAGTTTCGTTCAGATAGCGTCTTCCCAAAAACCGCTACATTTTTTACATCAACTCCCAAGAGGATGCTTCCTCGATCACTAAACTTTCTTCAAGTCTAGGATTAACGTTTTATCTTTTCTTTATATTCTCATAATCCGCATTTCTTATCTCTTCCCTCACATATATGCAACAAGCTCATTCAATAACCTTCTACCTTGAGTGGACTCACGGCTACATTTCGTTGAAAAACCAGTTCCTGTAAGATCACCGAAGTTAAGCAACGTACTTAGATGGGTGACCGTTTGGAAATACCAGGTGCTGTAAGCTTGCTTGTGCCGGTGGGGAAATCAATAATGGCTCGGAATAGTTAACTGGAGAGTCGAACTCCAATTCCCGTTGAATTCGTTGTATTCACTTACACGCAAATACACTTGGGAAAAGTATTAATCCATGTCTTCTCCTCAAGCTATGGGTTAATTAGTTAGACTTGTACTACTACACTAAAGCATTATTTCCCACCCACACCGCCAAAAAAAAAAAAACATTATTATAAACTAAAATTACTTTCTGACTTCAAATAACTTGCAAAGGAATAACCGTACAAACGGAATAAATAAACATATGGTCAGATATTTGAAGAGACACCCCAAACAATGTACACGCGCATATATTCATACATACAAGCGTATATATATATATATATATATATATATATATATATATATATATATATATATATATATATATATATATATGTATACATATATATACACACACATACACACACAAATATATATATATTGTTTATATATATGTATATATATATATATACACATACACACAAATATATATATATATATTGTTTATATGTATGTATACATATATATATATATATATTGTTTATATATATGTATACATCTATATATATATACATACACACACACACGCACATATATATATATATATATGTGTAAGTGAAAATTGAAAACACTCAGAGCCGACAGACTGTTTCATGCTAAACGCAGTCAGGCCAGATGCGTTGTTATTTTTTTTTTCTCGTCTATTTATATATGCCGGTCTGTGGTGCATTGTGGGTAATCTCTTGCATTGTGGGTATTCTATTAAGATTTTAAGGACCCTTTAAGAAAATTTTTGTGTATATTTATAAAAATAAGTAATAAATAAAGAAATAAAAATATCAAATATATTGTCACTGAAATCCAGACGATGTGTCGAAAACGTAGAGAGTATCGAGAAAACTGCTTGAAAAAGGAAGTCTCTGTCAATGAATAAACACCCTAACTCCCACCTAAACTTAGCCGACTATGTAATCACCATACATTGGATACATGAGTTGTCTTAAAAAGTTAAAACCCAACCACTCCTAATTACAATAAATTGCATTTTCCTTAACCCTAACAATTCAGAATATTAAGATTGTCTACGCTTATGAATAATGTAAATCAATTTCTTAGACTGTTATTCTTAGCATCGCTTGACAATGGAACAGAATTCTGCATTTTAAGTTTAATTTTTATAATTAAATTTGGGATTGAAGATTCAGTTTTGAAACATAGAATTTTCTGTGTCGCGATAGAAACATATTTATTAAAAAAATAATCATAATATATATTCAGCGGCTGTCAGTTTTACGTATCAAGCAAGCGTCAGATTATGTGTCACTAATCCTTGCGTGGCCTCCATAAACAGATCGATGGAAAGCTTTTATTTACTAATTGTTCACCCAATAAAAGGCACAAGAGCCTCTCAAAATAGAGTGTTACTGAATGAGATTTTATGAGTGTAAGAGGAAGAGGTAAATGTAGTTTATGCGGATATGTAGGAAATATAACGGTTAACGGTACTGAAGTTTCAATTTTAGTGATGGGTGATGCATGCTCTCAGGAGTTTGTTCCACAAAGTAGCGATTCTTGGAAAGAAGCTGTCCGAATGGAATTTCCTTCTTACTAAGGGAATGCGAAGCAAATGGGGATGATTCGTTCCAGTTAACGTAGTATGGCGAGTCTCAGCTGTGAACTTGTGGAACTAAGGAATGTAGCCCGCCAGAACAATTGCCATGGAAATAGCGATAGCCTAGCGAAAGGCAGCGTTGCGTCTGTGAGATCAGGGCTTATGGGAAGCGGGGGAAATTGGATCTCATTTCCAAATGCTGACAATTTTCTGTTGCGTTACATACAACCATATTAGAACTCAAAAGAATAAATGACATCTCTTGACCTAAATCTAATAAATTTGATTTCAAATAAAAAGAATAGGAACAAAGAAAATATACAAATAATTTACGTAATGAAATAAAGAAAGAAACATAATCCAAAAATATAAATAATGGTCAGGATATAAATAACCTATAAAATTGCCCTAACCAAAGGAGGACTGGGGAGGACGGGTTCCTTCTTTCTCCACTTCCCATGAGCCTCCAGTGAACATGAACAGAGGATAGTGATCGCTTGAAATTATTATTATATATATATATATATATATATATATATATTTATATATATATATATATATATATTTATATATATATATATATATATATATATATATATATATATATATATATATATATAGTTTGAGTGTGTGTCTATAGCCACACATCTAACCACACTGAGGACCCAATTATACAACGAAATGGTCTATATATATATATATATATATATATATATACTTGTAATAAAACAAAATATACATGGAGAAGGAATATATATAAATACACATACTAGCAAAAACACACGGACACGCAATACACAAACGTGATATAAAGGAGACAAAAGATGTCATCCCTTTCCCTTTTTCTGAGCAATCGCAATTGTTTTATTAGGCCTTAAGCAAAGGAAGATTTTTCCATGAGCCGAAGAAGAATTTGGATTACTACAAAAGACAATGATTAAACATTAGAAGACATAAGAAAAAATCAATTCATTTGAACAATATGTGAAAATAAACATTCTTTGCCTGATGAAGGTCACAAGACCCAAAATACGTGTAGCATAAAATGGAAAATAAAGTATAATATATATTTTAAAAAATCCACTTTATAACCAAACACGTTTACATTTTAAAACTTATATATAAATATAAATATATATATATATAAATATAAATATATATATATATTATAAATATATATATAATATATATATATATATATATATATATATTATAACATAATATATTTTAAAATTATAATTACGTAATAATTGCATCACAACACATGCATGTTATATATATATATATATATATATATTATAAATTAATTGTGATATATATATATATTATAAATTAACTGTTATAATATAAAAACACATACACACACACACACACACACATATATATATATATACATATATATATATATATATATATATATATATATATATATTATTTTACATGCGCTCAATATGGAGTGATAGAGCTAACATAATAAGTTGTATGGATATGAGTTTGTGACCCTGGGTTTCAATCTTTTGCGATCATCAGACAAACAGTTTTTTTTTAAATTGGATGTATTTATGTTTGTTTATGTTTAGTGCCGAGAGGGGGGAATATATGTCTGTTTTTGTTTAGGGTTGTGCCATCATACGCATTCACACATACATAAAAGTGTAGGCATTTTGGATTACACCAACACATGCATATAAGCAATTCGAGTCTAGGCGCAGATACATATCCGTACGTGCGGCCATACTTACGTACGTAGTTGTTATTCTATTTCGGTGTCGGGACCTTAGTTTTTTTATTTGTGGCGATGTTCGTTTTCACGAGGAGCAAGTGGGAGTGTCCTTGACGCTTTTAAGATATACCAATTCGCCCTCCCGCCACTAAACATAGTCAAACAAGCATAAATACATCCAATTTTAAAAAAATAAACAAGTATCTCTGAAGATCGAAAAAGCGTGAAACCCAGGTTCACAAATTCAAATCCATACAACTTATATATATATATATATATGTAAGGCGTGTGTGTGTGTGTGTAACGAATGCACGGCCGCAATTTTCGATGGATTTGCACCAAAATTTACATGCACATGCTCCAAGTTAGCGGGAAGGCCAAGACCAACTTTGCATTTCCCAACGCTCATCGATAGTGGAAATAATCGTTATTTTTTTCATGCTTCTACGGCACTTTTCATGTAATTTGCGGCCATTTTCTACTGGCCAGAGTGAGAGCCTATAGCTGGCTGCCACGAAAAATGGAATTATGTTATCAATGGATGTCACCAAAAGAAGAAAACCCATTTTTGAACATTGACAAAACACAGACAGTCTTGACTGGGTGTGGAGATTTAAAATCCCACACAAGTAGTTTTCACTGGCTAATTTTTCTTTTGACAGAATAGACTTTTGCCCTGCGATAATAAAAATTTTTGTTATCAACACATGGGCCAAAGGAAAATGAAATATTTTTATTTCTGCTTTGGAGACGCCAAATTGGCTGGAAACTTGGAGAAAATTCCTTTCTTAGACCATGTCAGATAATCCAGCTGTCCAGTGAATTGGCGATAAACTGCTTGACAAACGCCACGTGTTGAAACCGAGTGTTGTCACATCAACCGCTCATGATAAGGGCGATTTAATTAATTTTTTTTAGTTAAGCAAGGTATTTCTTTCCCAAAACAAAGACACGGGTTGTTCACGCCCGACTAAGACGTCATTGGCCAAGTGGATCACATGACGCACGAAGGAGGAGGAAAGATACCCGACCAGGACCTCATTGGCCGAGAGTGGTCACGTAACGCACGAAGAAAATCAGTCGACGCCTCTATCCAGAGTGTAAGTATGAGAAGCCGATACGAAGAAGTGGGGAAGGCAGTGCACGCCCCTCAGAAGCACGGTAAGAGAGTGGGAGTGAGAAAAGAGTTACTAAAAATGGAAAAGAGTGGAAAATCCTTAACCAGAAATAAGAAGGGTAGATACGTATTTAGAATTATCGAAGAACCCCCGACGCCAAACAGACCCACCCCGGTTTTTGTCGGCGTCAATAAAAGCGAGACCCCAACCGACAGAAATCAGTTCAGCCCCGGACAGCAGAGGGAAGAGTTCGTTCGCCCCAAGTGGGCAGAAGAGGCCAGTTCGTTTGGCCCTGAGTGCCGAGTTCGTTCGACCCAGGCTGGAGAGATGAGTTCAGCCCCCGGACGGCAGAGAGAAGAGTTCGAACCCTGGCGAGAAGAAGTTCGTTGGACTCTGGCAGGCAGAGTTAGTTCAGCCCCGGACGGCCGAAATAAGAGTGCCCAGTGTTGAAACCGCATCAAAATAGCTGACCAGATTCACGCAAAATTTTGGACTCTTCTGCAACCAAGAACAAGTAGTTTGAAGAGCGACTTAGAACCAGACCACAGAAATAAGTTTTTTCGACTTTCGTCCAAAGACACACCGAAACACAAATTTCTTAGAGAGCAGACAACTTGAAGCGTTAAAATTTGCCTAGCGAAAGCGTCGTGCCACAATCCACAGAACGGGTCGGGAGGTACCGAACAACTAGACATAAAAAGTCTGTTACCTTTTTCTTTGATACTTTGAACTTTGTGAGTTTTCATTTTATTTTCTTTTATACATATTTGTGGGTTATCACCCCCGTTGAACTCAGCTTGCATTACGGCCCCAACCCCTGTTTGATCTCGTCTGTCTAAGATCAATTCACAACGTGGGTAGGAAGACTGGAGATCAGTGCAGTTACCCTGGTAACCAGGCGTTGGAAGCAGGTTGGGAACGGCGAGGCTGGTATCAATCTAACCAGATTCTACCCGAATCACCAAAGGGTTAGAACGTCACGTTTGAAGCAGCGACACCCGGACGGAGCAGCGAGGAGCGAACAGCTGACGCCGCGGCGAAGACGTCACAATTGGTGCTGTTTAGGGACGTCACAACTGGCGCCATGGTAGATCAGGATAGAACGTCACAGTCGGCGCTGCGACCGGGGGACGACGTCAGAGAAGACTACTCTTGATTATTCATAACATATATATGATTATATGTATTCTGTCTTCTTGCAGTTGATGCTTAGTCCTTTCTTCTCGCTTTTGTATTTTGCTTCTGTAGGAGTTCTTGTAGTTTTCTTTCTGTGTCTGCTATCAACACTGTGTCGTCTGTATATCTGATGTTGTTAAGATTGTAGCCAACAATAATGAATCCTCAGAATCGGATCAATGTTTCGATTGGATAAGTCTGGTTAGAAAATACATCCTTGTCTTAAACACCTTTTTACTTTTCTGTATTTACTGAATTCATTTTCTATCTGTAAACAGCCAGTTTCCTGCCTGTATAGGTTCATCTTTCCCAAATATGCCAATATTACCTAGCACTTCCAACAGTTCTTTGTGACATACTTTATCAAATGCTTTTGCATGATCTATGAAACATAGGTATATATCCCTTTGCATTTGTATTGCTATTTCTGATATCGTTCAGATATCAAATTGTTGTTGTCAGTCAGTTGTGTGTCATACGTGATACACGCTTAGGTAATCATGTTTCTTTCGATACATGACTGACGAGGCAGATTTTTCCCGCAGTAGGTTGCCATTTCTTTCTGCGGTAGACCAATTAGGCTATACAACCCGGTTTGTCATGCTATTTACCCATGGCTCGGGGGAGAAGAAGAAGAATTATACCTTTCCCAAGGGTATTAGCACGTAAGTGATTGTAATGGATTCGACTGGAATTCGAAATCGACTCTCCGATTCCTCAATATGGAGTAGCTTAAAAATTTTAAAATCGAATCATATAGAGCCACATCACTAACAAATGAATCCGACAACCGAAAAAGAAATGTTAACCCATACGGGAAAGCGACTAATATACGAGCACATGGAGTTTCATTTGCTTAGGAGAAATGGCAGAAATCAAAAGCGGCTGCATTATGCTTTTCTTGATTTATTTCTACTCTTTGGTTCTCGTTTCTTCATTTCTGTTTATTTAGTCAAATTCTTTGTTTATCATTCTATTTTCTTTCTCCAGTCAATATTTATCGCTCTTCTTCTTCTTCTTCTTCTTCTTCGAAATCTGGGTCTTTCATTACCTTTCTCTCTATTCACGCAGTGTCTCACTCTTTCTTTAATCATTATTTGTCTATCGTTTCCTTCCTGTTTTTTTTCTCCTTTTTTTTCTATCCATTCTCGCAAACTTTTCCCCTTTCTTTCCTCATACACACACACATACCATCACAGACACACGCACACGCACAAACACACACATATATACACCTCGTTTTTAATTGAAATACTCGACCGGGACTTTATTACTCAATCGAGGTTATTCATTGTTTTCATTGACAACATACTTCCGGAATTGAGCCGGAAGTGTCGTCATGCGACTGCATGCACTTTTGCGCACATCAACTATTTTGTTTACATCTCCATTCACATGTGCCTCTTGCACGTTCGAATGGCAAAGGTGGGGGTAGAAGCAGACGAAGAAAATGAAGCCAAAAGAAAACGAAAGCGAAAAAGGGTAAGCAGACATGCTTCAATAATCGAGTGTGTTCGTTCAATGTCGAGGCTCCATTATTTAATTGTATTTTGCTTCTGTTGTTACTGGCTGTTTTTCTTCCGCACAAACACAACACACACAAAGATTGAGAAAAAGACAGACAGTCAGATTTTATATATATATATATATATATATATATATATATATATATATATATATATATATATATATATATATAAAGATTTATATTTATAGGTAAGGAACAAATGATATATATATGAAAGGATGAGGAAGAAATAGGAAACGTTTATAAATCTAACAAGTTTAGTTTTTATTAAAGAATAAAATATGAAAGAGAATATTTAAATTTTAATATTTTTATTTTTCTCCTCCATATCCATATTTCATTTTCTGATGAAGCTTTAATAAAAGTGAAAATTTTAAAGGTTTCCAATTTGACTGGAATTCGATCGATCTGGTTTGTTGGAAACAAGATTGAAAAGAAAACACAAAATATACAATTATTGATTTTATTTTCAGAATGATTATTGTTTTATTTTTTAATTTATTTATTTTTTTATTTTCTGGTATTTTCCTTATTTGGTGCATATATATATATATATATATATATATATATATATATATATATATAAAGGGAAGAGGTTATAGTAGTTTCAACGAGAGAAATGTGTGTATATTAAAAAGAAGAGAGACACCGCAAACGTTTTTGGTTGTAATGAGGATTTTTTTAAAAAATATATTATGCTTTATTTTCATTTTTTTTCTTTTCATATTTACCTTCATATTTTGATATTTGATTTTCATTATAGGAAGCATAATATAAAAGCATAATATATATATTTTTTTTTTAAATCCACATTACAACCAAAATCTTTTGCAGTTTCTCTCTTCTTTTAATATATATATATATATATATATATATATATATATATATATATATATATATATATATAACAGCAACAGAAAAAAAACAGCACTCGTGGCCTGACGATTGCATATAGCATGAAACAGACTGTCGCCTCTAAGAGTTGATTTCTATGTTCACTTTTATATTTACACACGCTCTATCTCTGATATTGAACATAAATATCCCATAAATATAACACATCTTAAGACTATATTTCTTCATATATATATATATATATATATATATATATATTGTTAGTAGACACTTATTAAGTATATATATTGTTAAAACAGACACTTATTAGCAATGGCTTCCCTAACCACCTTATAGCCCACCAAATTAGACTATTTCTCCCCATAGTAAATAACAACGATAGTGAACATAGTCAAAAATAACATAAATATTTTCTACACACTCTGTGTCCCAAAAAGAAAGCACTTGTTCAAACACAAGAAGAATTAGATAGAAAAGCTTAATCGATAGTACCTTGTCTCTCATTTTTAATGAAACATGCATATATATATATATATATATATATATATATATATATATTCAATTACAAGCCTGTTTCGTTGTATCACAGCTCATCAGTGTGGCTAAATGAGTGCTTCATGCCGTGTTCTAAACTCAACCGTCATGGCATCAGTCAGAGATTCTACCCCTAAGCGGCAGAGAAATAGAATCTTTTTACGTATTATATACGCGATGTATACAAATGCCAAATCAACAGCCAGAGCGCTCAATTCATAACGAAAGACCGATTCGTTAATAGCAGAAGCAGCCACTGTTAAAAATTCCCTTTCTCCGTGGTGCTCAATCGGCAAACGAGAGCAAGTCATCTACATACAAGGCTATTGCGTTTATCTGATTATATATTTTTATAGATATGTGAGTGTAGCGACTGGCTTTCGATTGCTTTCTACTGCCATTATTGCTATCGTATCAACGACTGCACCCGAAATTATGTTTGTTTGTTTTTTTATTTTACCCCAAGCAAGGCAATAAAGCCACTAAAATGAGATGATCAGTCTGAAAGGGCATAAGAAAAAGAAAAACATTAAGGTGCGAAAACATTAAAAGAACCAAAATTAAGAAAACATAAGATATCGATTGTCATTGTATTTAATGTTTTGAAGATCAAATTTGTCTGGAAAGCAATAAATAAAAGATATCTAGACCAGCCACCCGCACGCACGTACATAAGGAGCTTCGCACACATCCTTTTGCCCTCCAAATGGCAAGTTTCCCTAGCAGACATCTATTCTAGCGTGGTAAATGGGAATATCGAGAAAGATTAGTCATTCGTTAAAATAGGCCAAGCGGTTAATCCTCGCTTTAGCATCCCCAGTGTTTGTTTGTTGAGGCGGTGGGGGGGGGGAGCTATGGGGAGCTGAACCAAAAGACGGTGGATGAAAGAATCAAAAAGAAGAGTCGAAGAAATGAAGAATTATGTCATTTTTTTTCTTTTAAGGATGGAAAAAGCTAAGGGATGACTTCATTTTGGATAAGAAAAGAAAGCAGAAAAAAATGGAGTCGAAAAAGGCAAACTGAAGAGAAAAATGAAAATAACAAAAAAGAAAAGAAGAAAAGAAAGAAAAAAAGAAAGAAATAAAGAAAAGAAAGAAAGAAAGAAAGAAAGAAAGAAAAAGAAAAATAGTGGAAAGAAAAGGATGAGTGTATTTATTGTATATAAGTAAAAAATCATGACACACGCGCACACACACACACACACACACACATATATATATATACATACGTGTGTGTGTGTGTGTGTGTGTATCATCCGCAGCAGTAACCATTACACTGTTTTGCAAACAAATGGAAGTAAACATAAAAATAGTTGTTGTAACCTAATTTTTGGATGCTGATTTCAGATACGAAATCCATTTTCACTCATGACCTCTAGTTTTTGAGATATTCACATATACTTGCGCGTAAATTTATGCATGTACATGCATTCAAGGCTGCCAGATTTGTCCTATTTAGAACATTGTGTTCTTTTCGTAAAATTTGACATTTTAGGAATTGTGTCCTTCTTTACAAAGGACTTACGTAAGGGACGCCTTTCTGTGGCCTACGCTCAACCCCGCTCGCTGTTTCATTGCGGCGAAATGAAATCCTCTTCAAATTTGAATGCCGGTACGCATGGACGTAACCATATTTATGATCCATGTTTAATTCTGTTTTTTAGATTTTTGTGAGCGAGTACACAAATCTACAGTGGCTCCAAGCGCTTCAAGACACCAAGGACACATCAACTACGCAAATTCATTCGGTTACCTGGGGAATTCACGATAGTTTTACAACGACACAGAATCAGCCCTTTCCTGAAAACTGCTTACTTTCATTATTTTTTATTGTAAAATTGGAGATTAGGACAAATCCTGGGCCCAACACATCTGTTATAAACTCTGTTACAATGGACAAACTTCATGGTTTCATGGCAAGAAGGCAGCTTTCAACGTTGCTGTCCCGTTGGTTTGGAGAGAGCCAAGAAGCTATGCAGATTATTATTGTCAAATATCCCAATCTCCCTTCAGCTGTGAAACCTGTTCTCCACTCATGATCTCCCTATCTATACACACCAGAAAATACAGTTCTTATTCGTTCGTCATAGGAAGAATTTGCTTTCAGAAGAAAATCCTGTCAAGTCGGTCTCTTTTGAAGACAATGTCTCTGTTTATTCAATCTTAAGGGGTAGTGAGCCCTACTGGATCACCCAGAAAGATCTGAATGACTTTGTTCGTTATTTGGACATATCTAAGCAGCTCCTGGCATCCTGACTTAAGCAGTAGAACTGGTCACTAGTATCACCAGTTTCAAGACACGGCATTTTGCTTCATTAAAACAAGTACCGAATCATGGGAGTTGCCAGACCACTGAGTACAGCATTAAAGATATTGGACTATCTCACTACCTCACTCACAGACTCTCTCTCTCTCTCTATATATATATATATATATATATATATATATATAATTAATTAATACAAATATAAAGTTTGTCATTTCAGATTCTCCAGCAATCCCTCCGTCCACTCGTCAAAGAGAGAAAGAGAGAGAGAGAAAAAAAGAAACAGAAAGATAGAGAGAGAGAAGAGACAGAAACAGAGAAAGAGAGAAAGACAGACAGACAGAAACAGAGAAAGAGAGAGACAGACAGACAGACAGAAACAGAGAAAGAGAGACAGACAGACAGACAGAAACAGAGAAAGAGAGAGACAGACAGACAGACAGAAACAGAGAAAGGCAGAATAAGAGAAAGAGAGAGAAAGACAGACAGAAACAGAGAGAGAGAGACAGACAGAAACAGAAAAAGAGAGACAGACAGACAGGAACAGAGAAAGAGAGAGACAGGGTGCAAGTGAAATGTTTTTGGTCTGACGAAGAAGCTTGGCTCAAAATGATATGTTTGGTCATTGATTCAGATTTCCCGAAGTTGACCTGATTGAAAACCTTTAACCACTATATATATATATATATATATATATATATATATATATATATATATATATATATATATATATATATATATATATATATATATATATATATATATAATATTTTATATCATTTCTTTTGGTAAGTATAACAAGAAATACGATGTTTATGGCAATAAAAAATCTTGTCAGATTAAATATCTTTTAATTTCTTCAAAACTTATTTTACTTATCGGATGCGAATAAAAAGTTAGTTTAAATGGCCTTTGAAGGGCCCCAGTGAGAGAAGTTCATTACTTAAAAGGGGTAACTGAGCATCGCCCTGCAGTGATGTCTCTCGAGGCTGAATTGTTAAATAGTTTCTAGACAGTTTTCTCATGATAAATAGAAGCAGGTGCGAATCTTGCTCAAAATCACATTTACTTTAATAAGACATTTGATTGTTCTGATGTCAGTGACACTTTTGTGAAAGCGGACGTCGCCTCAGATAAGTGGACCCATTAAGAAATTGATCAACAAAATAAAAAATGAAACAGAGATAGCAACTTAAACTCCTGGACCAATTAAAATAATGTTTATAGCAATAAGAAATAAATATATATATGCATGTGCGTGTGGGTGTGTGTGTGGTTAAATACATAAGTCTGCAGCCTGAAACGTAGTTATTCTTTTAGTTTTGATCTGAAATTTTCACTGTATAATGTTCAATCTATGCAATGAATATTCACCACTACATTAAATCACTTTTCATTATATGACAAATAATTTTCATTTACTTATTTGAATATATGAGAAACAAAGCACACACACACACACACACACACACACATATATATATATATATATATATATATATATATATATATATATATATATATAGTCATCCACAGACAGAGTGCTTCGCCTGTATTACAGCTCATCAGTGTGCTAGAAATCCGATTGCTTCAAACCGGGATCGAACCCGACCGATCTGGCATCAATCAGAGTTTCTACCCGAAGACTATTGTCGCACGGCAGAGCGGATGGAAAAATTTTAATTTTTTTACTGTGCGAAAGATGTCAGCGCACACACACACGTGTATATATATATATATATATATATATATATATATATATATATATATATATATATATATATATATATATATATTTGGTTGGATATCCAACCAAATATGTTAGCTCTATCTCTGATATTGAGCGCTTTTAATAAGTACTGCGCATATATATATAAATAATTATACATATATATATTTATTTATATTTTATATTTTCACACACACACACACACACACACACACACACACACACACACACACACACACACACACATATATATATATATATATATATATATATATATATATATATATATATATATATATACACGTTAGGGAAATCAATTGACTGAAATCATCTGAATATACCGAAAGTTTGAAACGAAGATAGCGGAATCTGGTGATCTCCTAATTTTTCTCCATTTCTTCAGGGAATTTTGGTCAATTGATTTCCTAACGCTTTACTTTTTAAAAATAAAAACAATTATGAACGCTATATTTTTTTAAAATAAATAAATGAATGAATAAGTGCATAACGTGAGGTGTGGTAGGAGATGAGGAGGAAGAGGAGAGGCAAATCAAGTGTATTGGAAATGTATTAGTGGGGGATTAAATGAAATATACATACTTTCTTTTCATCCCACTTCATATGAACACAAAAGCAACTTTAATATGTATACAACGAGTCATAATTTTTTTATCTCTGCTGCAAATGATTTTTGGGGTCTGGAAATGTTATTATAGCCAATTTTCTTGTTGACAAAGGTTGCAGATATTGCTATGATTTTTGTATGGTTTTGCTTTTATTTAAATTTTCTAGTTTACAGCCAGATCTTTTTTTTATTTTTCTTCTTTAATTTCCACATATGGTTGACTAGTTTTGTAGAATTTCTAAGGCTTTCTAGCTTAAAAGTTGATTTATGATTGTACCACATCGTTTTAAAGTACACCCTATGTTTATTTATTTATTTTTTGCCATTTCAATCTATTCTGCTTTGTAAATTACAGCTTTAGTTTAGCAAACTCCATTTAATGGACATCTATGTATATTTCTACAATTGCATATTTCACTGTTAACGATGTTTTGCTGGACGTTAATTTTGAAATTTCTGGCGACTTGTCTTTTTATTGTTGTTTCTAAATTACTAGTACAGCTGTAACTTAATTTAACTGTGTTTTTATTAAATATTTTATGTAGTTCGGAATTTTGGGGGAAGTGGTTATTAAGTAAATCGAAAAATATTTTCCCTATTTTACACTTGACGCCTGAGGTAGGGTTTAAAGCAAATAATGTTTTTTTCTTCTTTTCCTCGAATTGTTCATCATTTATTGTTTTATTTGAGGTTTAAATTCCACTTTGGTTTTATGCCCCTCGTCTTTTAGTTTGTTTCTTATATATGCAAGTAAGTAAATGAAATTATATATATATATATATATATATATATATATAGAGAGAGAGAGAGAGAGAGAGAGAGACAGAGAGACAGAGACAGAGAGACAGACAGACAGAGATTTCCTATTTTACAATTCTTGAATGCGACCTGTGGGTAAGCAGAGGGCGTCAGTTATGTGGGTACTGTCAGCAATGATTTCTTATCAGGCTTTTTAAACTGCTCTTAGGCGTGTTTTCTGTTTTTTCTGGAATAATTAACAAACTGAAACACAATAATATATATTTTGACAGATTTTATGACGCATTTAATTCCACAAAATGTCTGTCCTCGCCATAATACTTGGTAAAAACATGCCTACACACAAACTTTTATATGTGTACGTGCGCTCGTATGTGTGTGTGTGTGTGTGTGTGTGTGTGTGTGTGTGTGTGTGTGTGTGTGTGTGTGTGTGTGTGCTTAAAAGCTCCAGACAATAGTTTTTTTTTTAATCCTTGTGTTAACCTTTCTCGTTATTTACCTAGCGAATGTTAAAAAGTGGAGACAATATACAGAGGTTTTTACATCAAGGACTTTCAGTTATTTTTATAAATGTTAGGGTGAATAAAAAAAAGAAAAAGAAAAATGGCGGTTGATACATTTTTAAAAAGACGAAGTTGAGGATGGTGTTTTGAATACTTTTCATAATAGCAAAAATGGTCACTGTCAAAACATAGGAAATCTAAAGTATATATCGATTACATTTCCGTGTTAAATACAACAAAGATAAGGATACTCGACTATAATTATTTAGAACTACTGTTTTCCTCTTGTGCGAGACACAACGTTTCGGCCAAGTATATTCTGACCATCATCAGGAGTCAATTATTTATTCATTTTTGGTAAAATGGGAGCTCTCTCGATTATTACGCTATTTTGCCCCTGTTCTTGCTGAACCATAGCTTCACGACCTAATGTAGTGATTGAACCCACGACCACTAGATGACGGTAGCACAAATGCCTTTAATGGTCGTTTATAAGTCTCTTAAGGACACATGGCACAGTGGATAAAGTCGTTGGTTAGATCAAATGACCGGATCCAAAGTGTTCTGAGTTCAATACCGGGTTAAAACAGCGGAGAACTTGGAGAGGTAAATTAACAGGAGATAACTGACATTCATTAGACATGGCACGTGGAATTTTCAGTGAACTAAATAAAGGGTTCAGTTCGACATTCCAACGACTTGAAGAAGGTTGGAGCGTACAACGGCCGGAACTTTGTGATAAATACGGCAACATTAGTCCGAATAATGTAAATAGTGTACATAATATCTCATCTCAGAAATATAGACAGATGCCATATAGAATAATATTAATAATTAATCTGAGGACTTCAGACAGTCCATAATGGCCGACAGATGTATCGGCTTAAATGTCATTTAAAAACAAACAGCAATGACAATATAACTACTAATGTGTGGAATAGCAGTAACACTTCATCTCAATTTTAGATAATAGAGACAAGATGGAGAATATATTAGACAGAATTAAGATGGCGACTATAGCCCGAAAAATAGAAAATTCTAAAAATCATTAGTACTCTAAAAAAAAGCATAATTCAAAGGAATTAAAACTAGGTATATTATACAGGATGCGATAGAAATAGCCCCAAATATACCTCTCACATAATGGTAAGACATTAGCTAGATGAAGATAACATTGTGCCACTAATGTCATACCATTATCTGGGAGGTGTTTCGGGGAAGTATGTGTAGGAGGTATTTCTGCCGCAAACTATATATATATATATATATATATATATATATATATATATATATATATATATATATAATTATACTCCTTCACTCCTTAAAGACCAAATGACACACACACTTAACAGAGACATATCCCCTTTAATAAAACTGTCAAAATGACCAAGGGAATTCTGAGCAGCATGAATCCATCCAGCTCTTATCTTAAATAACAACTCAAAAGAGACTGTTTGACCAACACAAGGACTGAACAAAATTCATGTTAAAAAGAATAAATAAAAAACAAATGAAAACTACATACAAAAGTTCATTTTCTCCATCAAGATATTCATTTCTATAGTTTATTGCTACTAGCAAGCAGAATTTTTTTTTTCTCCTGATGATGGCCATGTTGGCCGAAACTTGTTGAGGAATCTAACTGAAATAATAATAAAAACAAAAGAATCTTAATATACAAACCAGTGTGTCTGAAGATTTTAATTTTTTTATAGTTTTTATTGCTCAAAAAAAAAAAAAAATATATATATATATATATATATATATAATTCAAGATTTTACAGTAAAACAGACACCTTAAATCAATTATTTTATGTGCTTAAGAGAAACAGCTAGTGAAATAATTTTCAACCGAGCAGACATTATAGAGAAATAAATAACAATGGATAAAATGTAACTCCTTATGTCGACATATTAATTGACGAGGCGTTTAACGAAAGAGGAGACGTTGTGGCTGATTTCGGCTTGTTTAGCTTTATCAATTCTTATACAAGATGTTAAGCTTAATTAAAACCAATTATTCAATTAAGGTAATGCTTTCTTCATTAAAGTGACGAGGCCAGGCAAGAGAAACGAATTCGTGTAATGTCTATAAATTGAGACTCTAAAATGGAAACTTGCTTAATGCGTAAGATACATTATTAAGGATCATTTCTTTAAAACTGTATCGGTTTCGGAACATTCATTGCTGGAAAACAAACGTAATTCAGAACTGATGATCGAGCAGCATCTCCCCAGTGAAATCCGACAAATTATTTTTCTCCCCTGCAACCCTTTTCTCACAGACGAGACGGCGCAAGCCTATCGTTGTTCTATCATTATTTCCATGGAAAATGTTCTGATGAATTCCACTCTTTAGTTCCACTAATCTTAACCTTCACGGTTAGTTATATTTACCCAGGCTCCCCACGAATACTGAATGTGATATATGGTTGTTTTAATGTGAGAAGTGGCATACACACACGTAAAAGCGTTTTTTATGTGTATATAAACGTGCCGATTTTTTAAAATACAGACGTCCATACACGACATGATCAGAAAAAAAGTCGGTAGCTATATTAAATTTAAAGCCAAAGTACCTAAAATTTAATAAAACATTACATTACTTAGAATATTTTCCTGAGATTTAAGATTTCTGCGTTGTTAAAAAAATCTAAAAAATATATATATATACAAAAGGCGATCACATTATATTCAAGACATTTTTACAGTTATATCCCCCGTAGAAAAAAAAAATTATTAATTTAGTTTAATTTCCCAAAGGCTGTCAATAGAGCTGTCAACACCTCATAAAACACCCTCTTCCGTGTTACAAAATGCTTTTCTGTCGTATTTCAAACTAACAGTAAATAATATTTGTTTCAAATATTCAGATGAATTAAACTTTAAATCAGCTAATATTCTTCAATTAAAGGCTCAGAAAAACTATATTTTATTTTTGAAAGATGTTTTTTTAATAAAGAGAATGACGTTGTGCCGAGAGAATTCTAAATATGGCTAAAAAATAGCGAGTTTAAAAAGAACTCATTTCAATCAAGTTAAATTCGTTTTGAAATGCAGGAAAGTCTATTTCTTATTGGAAATATTAAGTCTAATCTAAAAATAAAATTTTCAAGAAAGACGTGTCATTTTTAAAAATTTAATTTAAACCTTTTGTATCGCTTTTCTCTAGCGGTACCTATATACATACATACATACATACATATATATATCGTGGCCTGAGGATGGCATCTAGCATGAAACAGACTGTCACCTCTAAGTGTTGACTTCTATGTTCACTTTTATATTTACACACGCTCTATCTCTGATATTGAGCACTTTATCCCATAAATATAGCACATCTTAAGACTATATTTTTCATATATATATATATATATATATATATATATATATATATATATATATATATATATATATATATATAAGCAAGTGTAAATGGATATAAATCCGGCCAGAATGGACATAAAACAAAAACTGAATAAGACTTGTGTTTTTATGTCCATCGTATTTGTCATGTTGAACTGAATTGTATTTGATGAATATTGTCTTGAAAAGGTTTATTAAACTGGAAACGTCAGACGTCGACATTTCTTTTCATTTTAACTATAATTTAAGGATTTTGTTTGTTTTTTCAAAATTTCTTCATATATATATATATATATATATATATATATATATATATATATATATATATATATATATATGCGTGTGTGTGTAAATATAAGAGTGGCATTGTAGTCAACACTCAATGGCGACAGTCTTTTTCATAAGCTTCAACGCAATCTTCAGGCTATATGAAGATTGCATTCTGGTATGAAACAGACACCATTAAGTGTTCATTTCAGTGTTCTTAAATTTACATGCGCTTTATCTTTTATATTGTGCACTTTTACCTATGAATACTGCATACTTTAAAACTATGTTTTTCACGCACACACACACACACACACACACACACACACATATATATATATATATATATATATATATATATATATATATATATATATATATATACAAACAAGTTTGCTTAAAAAGAACTGACAATGTCTGTTTTATTTTTATCCTATTTTTCGAACTTTCGGATAAGGTATTGTCTGTTGTGCTCGAAGTCGTAGATAAACCGCCCGAAGTTCATATTTTGCTATGTTTATTCAAGAACTTTTCGCCATTGCACTCATTATCAACAACTGATTTGGTGTCTCTGTGGTAAGTAAAATTCCTTTGTCTACATCATGATATTCTTTGGGAAGCTGTAAGCTTGAAATAGTCTTGTGCAACGTCTTGGCAACGGTTATTGGGAACGAGGCCACACAAAAAGAATACGACAAATTTATTTTATTTTATTGTATTTATATATTTATTTTATTGTATACATTTACTTTTGTATGCTTTTTTGTATTTGTTTATTTTTATTTCTTCTTATATAACATGATATATGCACACATTCATTATATTATATGAACTTCAAGCTACCATCTCCTGCGATGAATATTTTATTTTAATATCGCAAGAAAATACATTCTAATTGTATATGAGATGAGAATATCCTAAAAAAATGAATAAATACTAATATATCCACCACAGATCCTAGTAAAAAAAAATAAAATGAATTTAATTTGTAAAAAGGAAAAATGAGCGTTCCCTGACCTCACAAAATACATTCTTCGATGTCTGTCTGCCTGGATTTTTGAGGCTGATGTGTGTCGTCTGCAGTGAGTTATATAAAAGCCGTGAAATACGAGACTGTTCTTTGCAAGGGACACAAAATCTCATGCCAACGAACACTAAAACAAGGAGCTTTTCAGTCATGGCGAAAATCTCAGGCAAATGTTCCCTCTTTTTCAAATTGATTCTTCGTTCTCTTGATGGCTCTTGCATGGACTTTGAAGATGGAAACCAGAGTATGAATGTTGCTACCATTACTGAAGGCCTGAATGATCATTTTCCTCACACCATTGCTCAGTTGAAAAGAGTGTGGGTCTGACACAAAACGATTTTAACCTGCTCTCCATCTAGCTGAATAGGTTTTTTCAGTGATTCTTACGACAAATGGTATCAAGATTTCTAAACGTCTTATCTGAAAACCTGGAAAAAAACTCAATTAGTTTAGTGTTTTTTTTTTAGATATTATACATTTTGTGGGATGGACACGATTTGATGTAACACGATTTGGACATGTTGTTACATCAGGTATATATATATATATATATATATATATATATATGTGTGTGTGTGTGTGTGTGTGTGTGTGTGTGTGTGTGTGTGTGTGTGTATATATATGTGTGTGTGTGTCTGTAATTTTTATATATATTATTTATATATTGTATATTCGGTGTACTTATTAGAAAGAAGCTCAGGGTCACAAACTCACATCAATCCAACTATATATATATATATATATATGGGGGGGTGCGTGTGTGAAAAATATGATATATACACGGGGTTCCCAACCATTTTGACGTTATCACCCACTTTCACACGCAAAAAAAATTTCACTACCGATCTGCAAATCAATATTCAAAGACAAAATCATGGGTAAATTATGTTTTAACAGACATTTTTCTTGCCTTGATAAATTCGAGATTATAAATATGATAAAAATTTAAAACTAATTTTACATTAAATAAAAATCATCCCGAGGTCAGTTCTTAATTTTACGGGCATTTGTTATTGTTGGTCATCCTTTATCTGATTTATATCCCCCCAAAAATGTTATTTCGTCTGAAGAATTATTTGAATGTTAATTAAAAACAATAAAAAATTATTAAACTAAAAAAAATACTAAAGTATTTAGCCTCGTGTTTTTGTTGTTGTTTTTTTTTCAATGCAGGTTCTTCGCATATCTCGTTGAATATTTTTTTCTGGTAGTATATGTTGAATTATTTTTAATACTCAAAATTCTATATCGCCCAGCAAATTTTCCAATCGCTCATTTACTGTTCAGATGCCCATCGCACTGTTGAAATCGTCAACTGCTGAAAAATAGCACCCAGGTTGGGAAACCCTGATATAAAATGTTGTTTTTTTAAAACCGACTTTGATGCCAAAACAAACTGATTATCTCTCTCTCTCTCTCTCTCTCTCTCTCTCTCTCTCTCTCTCTCTCTCTCTCTCTCTATCTATGTATCTCTATCCCTATCTCTCTCTCTCACCTTATATATATATATATATATATATATATATACGTGTATATGTGTGTGTATGCATGTATGTATATATATATATATATATATTACGATTCTGTTTCGCCAGAGCAAAACATGGTCGACCAGCGTATTCCTGGGCGATAACGTTTATTAAGTAATTTTTGCATTTATCTTGTAACCTATATATGTGTATTAATACGCGCACGATCACAAATGCACAAATATGAAGACACACACGCTCACATACACACACGCACACACACATACACACACACACACACATATATATATATATATATATATATATATATGAGTGAATCGATTTTGTCTGCCCATGAAAGTAAAAGTTCAATTCAATATGAAACCACACACAAGTATGTGACTGTCACAGAGGCCATAAGACCCGACTCATTTTACAATCGGGAGGTGTTGAGCCAAAATTCGAATCGCCGTCCACCAGGTATGTTCCATATCTACCGTGAATTTCCCGAAGATGAGGTCCTGGGTATAACGATAAACAACATCCGGCAGCAAAGCCTCTGATTGCGAGATTGGATGTTTTGAGGGGCGGGAAACCACCTCTTAACTGTTGCTTTTCCCAGGTTCACTCTGGCCCGGGGTGGTAGCATCTGTTAGGGTCCCAGTTATGGGTAAATAGCTAAGCGTCAAACAAAAATTAATAGTAGAATTTTACAATAAAATTACAATTAATACAACACTAAAGGAAATATAACTACATTTGTAAAAATTATCTAGATAATATCTATAGTTGAAAGCATAAAACCGCGTACGAAATATTTATATTTCAACATTCAGTATGTTATGTGTCATGCGTGATACCCGCTTAGGCAATCATGTATCTTTCAATAAATGACAGACTTGGCAGATTTTTTTTCCCGTAGTAGGTTGCCATTTCTTTCTGCGGTAGACCAGTTGCCATCCAAGGCTATGGAACCTGGTCTGTCCTGCTATTTACCCATAGCTGGAAGGAGAAGAGGATTTATACCTTTCCCAAGAGTATTAGTATGTAAGTGAATATAATAGATTTGACTGAAATTCGAACTCGGCTGTCCGAATTCTCAATCTGAGCCGTTGTCCATTACTCCACCATTTTGGCATTAAATAAACTATATAAGCTAATATGCCGCTAAGGAAAAACAACAGCCAAAGATGAGAGAGGATTTAACTGAACAAAACGACCAGGAAATGATAAGCACCTTCATCTTTCTTTAAAATTCTACATTTTGGTCGGTAGGCTCTCTGTTCATCTTCAGTTGTAATTCTTTAATCTGTAATCGGATTTATTTCTTCGTATTCCCACTTACGCACAAAGATTCATCTGACAAACTAAATTGAAGCTTACCGAGTGAGACGTATATCTCACGAAGATCGGAGAATCCAACGGCTGAAACAAAGCAATATAAGCCATAAAGGATAGATAGTGGTCCGGATCATTCATCTTGTGGTGTTGAAGAGGAAAATGAGAAAGCCTTGCTTTCTTAAATTGATATCTTCTTTCTTTTCTTTCTTTTCTTTTTTTCTTTCTTTCTTTTTTTTTCTTTTCTTTTTTCTTTTTCGTTCTTACCTTCTTTGTCTGAATCCCTCTTTCAGTCGGTCTCTCATTTTTCACTCTTTTTTTTTCTTTTTGATTTCATTTCTTACTTTCTCTGTCTCTTCTTTTCTATGTCAGAGTTACACACACTTTTTTTTTTCTCTTTGCTTCCTTTTCCTTGTAATGTCTCGTTCTTTCTTTCATTTCTTCTTTTATATTACTTTCTTTCTCTTCTTTTTGTTTCATAGTCTTTCATTTTCTATCTTTCGTCTTTCTCTCAGTCTCTTTCTACTCTTTCTTTAACTCAATTTGATTATTTCTTTCTTTCACTCACTTACTCATTCTTTCTTTCTTTCTTTCTTTCCTTCTTTCTTTCTTTCTTTCTTTTTTTTTCCTTTCTCCCCGGTCTGTTTCTGTCATTCCTTTAGCCTTTCTTTTGCTCAGATTCGCTCTTTTTGGATTGTATTACTTTTTTTTCTTCTTTTATCGTTTTTTTCTTTCTTTTTTCTTTTCTTTCTTTTCTTTTCTTTCTTTCTTTCTTTCTGTCATTCTGTTTTTTCTTTCTTTCTTTTTTCTTTCTTTCTTTTCTTTTTCTTTCTTTCTTTCAGCTTCTGTTGTTCTCGCTTATAATATTTTAACTTAATTTAGTCTTTTCTTTCTTTCTTTCTTTCTTTCTTTCTTTCTTTCTTTCTTTTCTTTCTTTTTCTTTCTTTTCTTTCTCCCCAGTCTGTTTCTGTCTTTCCTTTAGCCTTTCTTTTTGCCCAGCTTCGCTCTTTTCGGATTGTATTACTTTATTTCTTTTTTTATCGCTTTGCTCTCTAATTCTTTCCTCTTTCTTTCTTTCTTTCTTTCTTTCTTTTTTCTTTTTCTTTCTTTCTTTTCTCATTAATCCCTTTCTTTCTTCTCTCATTAATCCCTTTCTTTCTTTCTTTCTTTCTTTCTTTATTTATTTCTTTCTTTCTTTCCGCCAGCCTCTGTCTATCTCTCGGTTCATATCTCTCGGCTTCTCCCTTTCTCTCAGCTTCAGTTCTGTTTTTATAGTCCTCATTCTTTCTGTTTATTTTATTCTCTTCCTTTATTTCTCTTTTCTTTCCACATTTCTTTAAAGATTTATAAGGCCTATAAATCGCCGATCTTTCAAATGACAAATGGCTGCCAATAGAGGCTGGCTTAAAAACGCACCGAATTCCTTCGCCATATGAAGATAAGATCAAACCGATAATAGGCAACAGTGTAGAAGTTTGTCGAGTGGTTGCTATTTTAATGCCTTTCTCACTCTCCGCCCATTCCTTTCCTCTTCTCACAGACATGTTTTTTTTTTCCTTTTATGAAATTACTTATTTTTGGTCTTGCTTTGTTTTTCAGTATTTTACAGAAAGCAAGAGAACAGCGTTTTTCTCTCCCCACCCCTCTGTCTCACTCGCACACACACACTCTATATATATATATATATATATATCATACTCACCTACTCCCTCTTTCTCTTTCTATCTTTCTCTCTCTCTCTCTCTCTCTCTTACACTCTCTCACTCACTCACTCACTCTCTCACTCACCCACTCTCTCTTTCTTTTTCTCTACCTACCTACGACTGTCAAAAACATGGTGCAAGATATAAGACTACGTTTCCCACAGGACTTGACACGCAGCAAACTGTTCTTTAGTTATTTATTTCCTTTGTGTATCTTTGCGGAAAGCAACTCAAATGTCAGTCGAATTGCCAAACACCCATAATTTAGTAAACCAGTTTCCGGTCCTGTTGTCAGCCGAGAGAA
The DNA here is from genome assembly GCA_903632075.3 of Acanthosepion pharaonis. Lineage (NCBI taxonomy): Eukaryota > Metazoa > Mollusca > Cephalopoda > Sepiida > Sepiidae > Acanthosepion > Acanthosepion pharaonis. Next base: position 294,886 of record CAHIKZ030001879.1, read on the forward strand.
ATCGTATAGATTGTGGGTATAAAAGTGGATTGAAGAATTAATTGATTGGCTCCTTTTTTTCTTTTTTTTTTTCTTTTTTCATAGTTCTTTTCTCCGTCTGTAAGTTGCGTTTTCATTGTATTTTCCAATAGATATTCTCTCCGAAGTAGAAGACGTTATAATATAATTCTATCGTTAAATGATGATAATCTATACAATTATGTTGGTAAAAAAAAATTCCGACTGACATCCCGTGTTCAATAGTAGCAAAATATGTTTAAAGTTTACTTATCTCTTTATTGATTGTTTAATTAGCTTAACTGAGGACGTTGTTAGAGAAATTTTTCAACTCAGAGGATGGTTTCCATAGGGATCCATTCAGTTATGTGTCATACGGGATACACGCTTAGGCGATCCTGTATCGTATGATACATGACTGACGAGGCAGATTTTTTTCCCGCAGTAGATTGCCATTTCTTTTTGCTGTAGACCAGTTGCCATTCAGCCTGGTCAGTCCTGCTATTTACCAATAGCTGGGGGTGGAGAAGAGGATTAATACTTTTCCTATAAGTGAATGTAATGGATTCGACTGGAATTCGAACTCGGCTCTCCGAATCCTCAATCCGAGCAATTACTCCACAGTGATTACAGAAACAAATATCGGTCAAACTTTGAACACTAGTATTTGTCTCCTTTCTCAATATTAAAAAAAAAGTCGAAAAGGTAATTACTGACAACGAAAATTAGATTTATTGCGAGAATCCAAAATAGATAAAAATCATGGCGATGTCCAGGACAGCTTTTAACATCTCAACTTAAAGGGAAGTTTCCTCTGGGTTTATTGCTTTTATTTTTATTTCAAATTGCTGGAAACTGAACAAATTTTTATTGTGAAAGGCAATGGTGAGTAACTGGCTCGTTTCAATGATACATTACAAAAAGGAAGATTTTTTTCCTACTTAGGGACAATTATCTATGATTTTGCTGCTTAAAAATACAACAAATTAGTAAATACCAAACACAAAGATTATGGGGTCGATATAGGAGGAGGAGTAATGGATAGCGGCTCGGATTGAGGAATTGATGTGGAGTTCGAATTCCAGTCGAATCCATTACATTCACTTACGTGCTAATACCATTGGGAAAGGTATCAATCCTCTTCTCCCCCCCAACTATAGGTAAAATAGCAGGACAGACCGAGTTTTATAGACTTGGCCGGCAACTGGCCTACCGCAGAAAGAATTGACAACCTACAGCGGAAAAAAAAAATCTGCCTCGTAAGTCAGGTATCGAAAGATACATAATCGCCTAAGCGTCTATCACGCATGGCACATAATTGACTGACAGGAAAAATATATTTCACATACGATGCATTTTCCAAACTTGCCGTCTTCAGACTATTTAATATTTAGTAATTTAACCAAAACCGGAATCGTTCTTTTAAAATTGAATACACAGTTTTTCTAAAAGGTGGCTTACGGTCATAGGAAGCCAGAGAATATATCACTTGACTTAAAATATTTTTGCCCTTCCTTGCCTTTAAAGGAGTGCCCTTTGCCGTGCTGATGTTGCTACATGCCTTACTTCTTGCCTATCTCACACTGCGAATTTTTTCTAAGCTCTATACTAAACATCAAATCTTTTACGAAAAAAAGAACTAAACAAAAATGAACACAAAACGATCGGCTTTAAAAAAGGACTCGTAACTGGAAAAACCGAATGAAAAAAGAATGTTAACAACAAATACTTTTTTACACCCAACACAGTTCTGCGGAATCAGAATCAACGTTGAGTTTAAGCAAGCGAATGAGCCAATTGGAGTAAAGTGCCATGCAGATTTAATTTTTTTCCACTTGTGACGAATGCAACTATCGATTTTCTTTGCATGCTAGCATGCTAGTTAACATTCGTGTCAGTCATCTGTTGACTCTCACGCTGGCCAGTAGAATCTTCCTGCCTACTCGTGGCAGCCAGCTATGGGCTCTCACTCTGGCCAGTAGAAAATGGCCGCAAACTACATGAAAACTGCCGTAGAAGCATGAAAAACTCGATTATTTCCACTATCGATGGGAGTTGGGAAAAACAAGGTTGGTCTTGGCCTTCCCGCTAATTTGGAGCATATGCATGTAAATTTTGGTACAAATCCGTCGAAAATTGCGTCCGTGCATTCGTTATACAGACATCCTGCCTTTTATAGATAGAGATATATTGTCTCTCTCTCCCCCCCTCTCTCTCTCTCTCTCTATATATATATATATATATATATATATATATATATATATGTACAGAGAGAGAGAGAGAGAAAGAGAGAGAGAGATATTATTGAAATTATTACGGAGTCGCTAACTGGGTGCCTTGTGATTGGATGAAAAACAACCAATCACAGGCTACCTTTTTAGACTTTCACCAAATCCCCACGTGAGCCTTTTTTACAAACGCTCTTCCTCTTTTGCTTGTCGGGAACCTCAGAGACAACACGTTCCCCATCTGCACTCCGTCATCTAAACATCAGGACACCTGTGAGGACTTCGACAGCAACTGAAGCACAGGAGTCAGGACTCTATTTTCTTCAACTTAGCTGAATGATGTTATATTCAGCATCCTGACTCCTGACTTTCGTAGATGAAACTTTTTGTAATCGTTCAGTCTCATCGTCAGGAGGTATCAGCAATTAACTACTGGTTTTCTCATTTTCTTTATTTTATGTTAAGTTAAAAGAAATAGTGTATGCCCTTCTTATTTAGGTTTAATTTTTCTTTCTTTGTATGTGAGTGCCCGTTTTACTTATAATAAAAAAGCTAAGCATTGTAGCAGCTGGCTTGCGCTCAAATAGTATCGGTAATTAATTTACTATTGTTTTTATATATATATATATATATATATATATATATATATATATATATATATATATAGGTGATCCAAAAAAACGGGAACTTTTTAACAATCCAATAAAACCGAGATTGATGGAAGAAAAATATTTTATTCATAGTAATTGAAACCTTAAAACATGCCATTTAAGAAACAATGATGGAATTTTCATTTTTTAAAAATTACGTCCTGTAGATGGCGTCCTCCTGTACGAATGCATTTTTGAAATCTGCTGTTGAGATTCCTCATTGACTGCTGCAACATCTCAGCTGGGATACTGTGAATTTCATCTTGAATTCTAAATGGCGAAATGTTTACTTGCTCATCGTCACTATCTCGCAGTGTTTTACTTGCTCATGTGCAATACGCACTACAAAAATTCCCGTTTTTGGGTCACCCTGTATATATATATATATATATATATATATATATATATGTTCCTAAGTTGGTATTGTTGTTATTGTTGGTATTTTTTTTTCTTGTATGTGTAACAAGTGTCTTCTTTTCTGAAGTTAATGATTGTAAAAAATGTGCAGTAATTTGTTAATTCCCAGCGCTTTCGGCAAAATTGTTATCAATTTTCAAAAATGTTTAGTTATTCTACTATAATAAATGGTGAGTAAGTGATTTTACACCATTTCTAGAATACATAATGAGGAAAGAGGGCTTGGAAAGTTTGACACTCACAGGACACGTTGAAGGCAAGAAGGGACAGAGAAAAACTGCGCATGACCTACAGACGAGCTTGTGTAAACAAGAAAAGAAAAACCTATTCAGAGCTACATAGAACCGGAAGTTGCGTAGAGTCATGACCGCCAACGTCCTGAAGGGGCACGGCAAATAAAAAAAAAAAAGTATAACAGAAATAACCTCGTATCAGGAAGCCGCATAACTTTGGACAATTTCTACAATTATTAAATCAAAGAAAAGAGAATACTTGTATGCGTACACGTAAAACATAATCGAATGGTAAACTAAAGTACCATGTCAGTCTACCAAAAATATATTAAAGAGGATTGCTGCTAAAATGCAAAACTATATATGTGGGTGTGTATGTGTATATATGTATATATATGCATGTATATATATATGTGTATGCTGATTCATGTGTAAGCTAGCGCACACACGATACACAAAAATGGAAATAGATTTAACAGTCTCGGGGGTGATGTGGGGATAGGTGGGCATCTATCATCATCACATCTGTCATTACCACTACTAAGAACAAACCTAATGATTTTATTACCACTTAGGAAGAAATTCTCTTTCGCCAATAGTCGAAAAAATGAGATCAAGTCTCACTACAAATACAGAAAATGAACAATGAAACATTAAAAGAACATAAGGAAAATTTATTCCTTTAAAAATTGATTCCTTTAATTTGCCTGAAGAAGGTCAGGAGACCGGAAACACGTGTAGGAAAATATAAAGAATAAAATATAATATATACACTAAAACAAATCCACATTATAACCAAAAACGTTTGCGGTTTCTCTTTTTTAAAATATACATTTTTCTCCCGTTGAAACAATTATAACCTTTTCCACCACCCCCATATATATATATATATATATGAAATAACGATATATGTTTCTATATGTCAAGAACAATATTGCGAAAAATGTATGACAAAGCGGAAAAAGTTTTCTTGTGGCGCGCTTCGTCCTTTAAGACTTTAGGAATTCATCCGATTAAATTTGTTATGTTGGTGAGACTACACATGCGCACAAACGAAGGATGCTGTGATTTCTTTTTTAAATCTAGCCAATTGCTTTTTCAGTGGCATAATTATTTTATATCCAATGCGAAACAAAAGGCTCATAAAATATTCAGAAATAGAAAAACGGAACCTCCTGGCTGATGATATATTGTTTATAGTTATTTCATATATTAGTTTATAGTATATATTATATATATATATATATATATATATATATATATATATATATATATATATGAAATAACGGTATATATATTTTATATATCAAGAACAATATTGGGATAAAATTTTTAACAAAGCGGAAAAGTTTTCTTGTGGCGCGTTTCGTCCTTTAGGACTAGGATTTCATCCGTCTATATTTGTGATGTTGGTGCGACTACACATGCGTACATACGAGGGATGCTGGGATATATATATATATATATATATATATATATATATATATATATAGAGAGAGAGAGAGAGAGAGAGAAAGGGTTATAATTGTTCCAACGAGAGAGAAAAATATATGAATTAATTTTCATATTTAGCTTTAAAATCAAATTGTGACAAATAACTAGGTTTTGTCATTCATTTCCAATTTGTTCTTGTTATCGATATAAATTTTTATTATCTTTATAAATAAGCGATTATTTTGTTGATGGCTTTTATAATTAAATTGGTTAGTTATTCGACTCATGCCCTGAAGGTAGTATCGATCATGACCTTTTAGATTACAACATGGGAGCAAAGATTTATTTATCTTTATTGAATTTGTTTAATAAAAAAGAAGAAAGCAGTTTATCGTAAAAAAACGAAGGAGACAAGTTTTGTGTATAAAAAAAGACTTGAATAAGGAAACTGAATGGTCTATGCTTTATAAAATATTTATGCTTTTCACCCACTTTTTCAGACACTAGATAAATTAAACTAACAAATATAAAGACTGGTTTGTAACAAAAGTTTGTAGCGTTTTTTACATGGACGGTGATAAAATCACAGGGAAAAAAAACGGTCACAAAAAAGTCACAAATTTTGCAAGAAAAAAATGTTACAGAAAAAACGTCACAAATGAATTAATGGTGGCTGGTAAAGCCATCTATTTCCGTCGGGCACTTCACGAGTTTATGGGTCCGCTCTATTTGCAACAGAAATTCATAGTAAATCGATCCAACCTCTGCAAAATGTTTTTTAACAAGTCTACGGTCACATATTCGATACTTTTCATTGTTAGAGAGTCCTAGCATCCCATAAGATCCGGCTTTATGTGAAGAAAGCATTTAAAATGGTGTTTTTTAACGTTTGTGCTCTCTCAGCTGTACAATAAATGCTTCGCTCTTGCATTACTTTGTTGGAAATCCTCTTCTCTTGCCCAAGTCTTTAAGAACTCAGGAGAACCGTCTGACCTATATCGACCTATTAGTATTCTACTTGTTTTTGGTGAACTATGAGAGGCCCTAATCAACTCTGAATTGTTTAAGTATCATCTCAAGGCCTTCTTTCAAATAAGCAATATGGCTTTTGCTTCTCTAGATCAACTGCTGATATACTAATGATTAATGCTGAGAGAGTCTATCAATCTATGGATAAGATTGGTAAAACTGAAGCTGTTGCTTTGGATATCTCGAAAGCGTTTGACATACCGGTCTTCTTCTTTGAAGAGTTTGGCATACCGGTCTTCTTCTTTGAAAGGCTATGGTATTTCTGGTCGGATTTGTGAACTGATTTAGTCTTTCTTGTCGAATCGCGAAATGAAGGTTGTCCTAAATGGCCACTCTTCTAGATCCTTTTTTACTAATGCAGATAACTCACGGGGATCTACCCTTAGACCTATTTTGTTCTTAATTTTCATCAACGACTTTTCTGATGAGAGTAGTTCTCAATTTGGTATCTATGCTGATGACGCAGACATTTACTGTCTCGATAATAAGTCTGATCAATTCGATAAGGTGAAATTGGCAGGTGGTCTAACAAATGACCTACAGTTTGTTGCTTAACTGAGGCAAGGCGTGGACCGCATGATTATCGATACGCATTTTTATAACCTGAAAACAAAAGAATATTTTTATTAAAAAAGTAAACAAAACAGCAATTTTTATTAACAAATATTTGTCCTGCAAAAATGCCTGACAATTATGCACCAACCCAATATATATATATATACAGAGAGAGAGAGAGAGAGAGAGAGAGAGATAAGCAGACAGACAGACATTGTAATACAGGGGGTAGAGAGAGGGGGTTCAGTTAAATAAAACACGAAATACAAGGAATCGCTTTTTCCAAGGAGCAACTGTGTAAGACTAGTCTCAAGCAGATTTAATATGTTATTCTTTTTTATGTAAATTTAAAAGGAACGGCTGCAGTCCTGATGTGTTTTAAGTTAGATCTACTGTATATATGAAAACATAAACATAAGCGTAAATAAAGAAGGGGTCTTTCAGGTGATTAACGCTAACCCCTCAAGAGAGTGATTCGTTACACATTCTCGGCTGAAATGAAGTGGAACGACTATATTGAATCGATTACTAGGTTTGATGCTAAGAAAGTCGGTTCATTGTGTCATTTTCTCTTGAATCTATCTTGCATATTTATAAGTCTACCACTCGTCCATGATTTAAACATCTGGTACGGTGCACCCACTCCATTTTTTTTTTTGAGATTCTTGATAAAATCCAAAGAAGAATCAGCAATATTATTGGCCCTGGCCTGGCATCTCGGCTTCAGCCACTTTCCTACCGCCGTAATGTAACTTCCCTGCGCCTTTTCTATAAATACTTTCATGCTAATTGTTCGGACACGGTACCTAGACTCTCTGAAGTTAAACACAGTACTAGATTGACCTCAAGATCTCATCATTTTACAGTTGAAATGGCTAAGCGGAACCGCAAGTTCTATGCAAACAGTTTCTTCTCTCGCACTTCTCGTTTGTGGAACTCTTCTGGTATTCTTCCTTTCGAGTCAATTTTGATCTTCAAAAATTTAAATACACGAATATGTAATGTGATAGGTCCTGATCTGGCATCTAGTCTACAGTCGCTTTCTTACAGAAGTACTGTGGCCTCTCTCTGTCTCTTCTATAAGTATTTTCACGGCAACTATTCCAACGAGTTGCTTTCTGTGGTTCCCAGACTGCATGAATTTAAGCGAGCAACTAGGTTGGCATCTCGGCCCCACCCTTTCACTGTCGAAACGGTTAAATGTAACCGTCTCTTCTACTCAAACAGCTTCTTCTTTTGCACTTCCCATCTGCGGAATTCCCTTCCCCTTACTTGCTTCCCTGATAACTGTAATCTTCAAATATTCAAGTGCAATGTCAGTCGACATCTTCTGATACATTGATCTTGTTCCCCGTCCTTACCTTTATCCTCTCCCCAAACACGCCTCTTTACTCTTGTTCTCAATCCTCTGTAACCCTTTGCGTGCTACTGGCACTCCCGCCTTGCTTGGGATGAATTGCCTTAAAAAAAAAAACAATGTCAATCGTTATCTTCTGTCTTTTTAATTTCGCTCCTTTTATTGTTTTTCCTCCTTAATAATGATTTTCTGTTTCTTATATTCGTTCACACGCAGTAACCCATCCCCGCTTCTTAGTGGCTTTATTGCCTTGCATGGGGCGAAATAAAAAAGAAAGATCCAGATTAACCGTGCACCTTCTATTTATGTAAAAAAAAATTCTATAAATTGATAACATTCTCCAGCAAACTTATTGGGTTTCAGGAAAAAATATGATATACACAGACGTACAATCACACACATACATATATATATATATATATATATATATATATATATATGCGTATATCTTTGTGCATATGCGTGATTCGCTTTGTGTGCATGCGCGTGCTAAGAATAACACTAATTTGTATTTGTAATATGATATTGAATGCCAAACCAAAAATATTAACAACAAATATTAAATTTGATTCAATAAAGATTGAAAGCCGAAAACAAGAATTAAACGTAAATTGAAATTTATGTCACTTTTAGGTTTCCACACAATCAGCTAAACATTGGTTTGTGCTGTCGTTGTGGTGATCGTGGTGGTGTAAGGGAAAGTAATTCGTTTTGCCTATTTTATTAATATGTAACATAATTTTTTCATCTAAAGAATTCATTGAGATATTATGAAGCATTGAATATTGTGAATTTTGGCTTGTTTTTTTTTTTCTTTTTTGATTTAATTTTTTTTCTTTCTTTCTTTATTCCATTCTTTTCTATATTTTTCCCCCCACATTTTTCTAGTTTTCGCTTCTTCTCTTCTTTCTATTCTTCATTTCTTCCTTTCTTACGAATTTCCTTCCCTATATTCTTTCTTTTTTTCTTTCTTAATTTCCTTTTTGTCTTCCTTCCTCTATTTTTTTTTCTAATTTAGCGTATTCTTTCATTAGAACTTAACACATTTTAACTATAATCACCTTCTTTTTTATAATTCCATCTGATTTTTTCGCTTCCTTCCTTCCTTCCTTCCTTCCTTCCTTCCTTCATTCCTTCCTCCATTCATTCACTCTTAGTTTATGGCTTTCTTTTTCCTACCTTCCATAGTTTTCTTCCAAATCACTTTCATTGTTTCCTTTCTTCGGAGTTTCTTTTCTTATTAATACTTACTATTTTCTTCTTTTTTTTTTTTTTCTTTTTCTTGACTTTCATTCTTTTTTCCAAATTACTTTCCTTCCAGAATGTTCCATATTTTCTTCTTAATTTCTTTTCTTCCTTTATTGCTTCATTTATTATTCCTTCCTTTGGAGACTTCTTATTTATTCGTTTTCATTCTTCGTCTTTGTTTTTGTTTGTTTTTTCACAATTTCCTTTACTCAATACATGACATCATGACTGGTGTCAAATGTTGACAGACGATCTATTTTTTTTTCTTATTCTTTATTTCCAAACTTTTTTTTTTTTTTTTTTACTTCTTTACGTATTTCTTTCTTTATTTCCCTCTTTCCTTTCTTTTTTCTTGGCTTAATTCCTTCTTTATTTCTCTTTTCCCTCTCTTCTTTCTGAATTTCCTTCTTCTTTTCTCTCTTCTCTTTCTATTTTCTTGACTTTCTTTCTTTCTTTTTTTTCTAAATTTGCTTTCTTTTCATACTACATCTCATTCCGTTTTCGTCTATTCAAATTTCTCTTTTTCCCTTCCTCCCTAATAGTTATTTTTTTCTTTCTTTCCTTTTATAATTCTTTTGTTATCTTCCTCCCTTCGCATTTCCGTAAAATCCATTCGCCTTCCTTTACTACTACTCCATTTTTTATCACCAAACGTTTCTTCCGCCTTCTTATTCAGTCTTTCTGCTTTATTTAAAACACGTATGTTGACATTCGTAGACTTTACATTCAAACGGCACACCATTAATTTATGACCTTTTGATAGAAATACTTAACCTGCATGATATATAAACACCTGAGACAGGTGATTCTACTGATTGTGTTATTGTTGTGGTAATTGTCGGTGAGTCAAAACGTTGCAGACAACGTCTTATTTAGAGTTTTACATTTTTGGTAACGTTAATCCGTCATAAGTTAAATTTTCTTTATTTACGCTGAGTACATACTTACATACGCTTATGCCTACATATATACAGCGGATCTAGCTCAAATAGAACACATCAGGACTGGAGTCATTCCTTTTAAATTTGCATAAAAAGGAAAAAAAATATTAAATTTGCTTGAGACTGTTGTACAGTTGCTCCTTCGAAAAAGCTATTACTCGTATTTTGTGTTTTATTTAACTGAACCCCTCTCTCTACCAACTGTTTCACTCTCTATCTGTCTGTTTGTCTCTATCTCTCCCCCCCCCTCTCTCTCTCTCTCTCTCTATATATATATATATATATATATATATATATATATATATATATATATGAATATATATATATATATATATATGAATATATATATATATATATATATATATATATATATATATATATATATATATATATATATATATAGATAGATAGATAGAATAGATAGATACAACTAGTGAGACAAACCTACCGAGGTTTCACCTTGGTCGTTAGGGAAAAATAAAGGCCTTACTTTCCCTGACGATCCGTTTAGGTGGCTTTCGGTAGGTTTGTTTAGGTGTATTTAGGTCTGCTCTACGGTTGTATTGAGCTCTTTGTTAGTTAGTTGTTTACTCGTATCGGGTTTTTTCTTTGGGCTTCAGACCTGTATCTGTGCGATTTTTTTTTGTCGGCAGAAGTTCATATTTGTAGTTCTTTTTTTTAAAACCTTTTTTTCCCTCGAGATTGATTTCATTATTAGCAAATCAAAAATTCGAGGTTTTTTTCGAAACGAGTCTAGTTATCTATAATATATATATATATATATATATATATATATATATATATATATATATATATATATATTGCATAGTTATCAGGTGTTTTTTGTAGGCGAGATATTTGTAAAAAAAATTGCTGTTTTGTTTACTTTTTTAATAAAATATATATTATATTATTTTATTTTCAGGTTATAAAAATGTGCCGATAATCATACGATTTGGAATAACCATTAAAAATTTTATTGTTTGTTTTTTTTTTTCATAACAAATAAGGTTGAAAAAACGCCTGATGCACCAACCCATATATATATATATATATATATATATATATATATATATATATATATATATGATCGTCATAAATTTTTATATCTCAAAAACAATTTTGGCGAAGTGAAAAAGTTTTCGCGGGACGCATTTTGTCCCTTAGGATTTAATCGAATGAGGTTTGTTTACGTTGATGTGTCTTACACACGCGCATGATCTATATGTTTTGGGCATACAATCTAGCTAATTTCATATAGATTCTTCTTTTTGTTTCCATTATTTTGTTATTAAATATTCCACATTGTGATAACAGAAGACCTGTCAAGTATGGGGAAATGTTGTAAGAACCTGGACACAAATTTACTGTGGATGAACTAGAAAATATTCTAAACTTTCTCTCAACATTTTTGCGTTAGTGAATTGTTTTCGCTTTTAATTAGAATAGCATTTTTTTATGTCAAACTTGTGGTCAGTCTTGTTACGTTGGGCAACTAATGCGTTTAATGTGTTATTTATAAAATGTCCCTTTTAGGTTCATCTAGCCTCTTGTCTAAACGTCTTGAGGTTTCTCCAATATGTACTTTCTGTCAATCATTGCATAAGATAATGTAAATTCTTCCTTCAAGTTTTGGCTTGTTGTTTTGTTTTGTATTGGTTAATTATTTTATTGTTTTAGATGTAGTTGTGACAAATTTTATGTTGAGTGTAGATACATACTTTTTTTTATTGTAGTTGTGATACAGTTAGTGCGTAGAAAGTCTTAAGAGATGCGTTTTTAACGTTAGCTCCAACACTCTCAACAATAGATGCCTCGCTGTCTCTTGAGTTCCTGCTTGTTGGAAATACTCCTCACTTGTCCCAGTCTTTAAGAACTCAGAAGAACCATCTGAACCCTAGAACTATCAACCTTCTACCTAGTTTTGATAAACTAATCAAGTCCAAAATGGTTGGATATGTAACATCACAGGACGTCATTTCTGATAAGAAAAATGACTTTCGCTTCTCGAGGTTAATTTTGGGTTTGTCCGGAAGGCCCGCCTTTCTATTTTGGTATACAGTGTAACCCGGATATAAGAGACCCGGATATAAGAGAGATTTTCTCTGGTTCCAAGTTAGAGCTTGTGTTAATGTATATAAAATAGACCAAACCCGGATATAAGAGAAACCCGGATATAAGAGACTTCTTCTCCGGTCCCGACAACTCTCTTACATCCGGGTTACTCAGTATTATATTTTGTTTCGCATTGAATATGAAATAGAAGTATTAGAGGGTCTTACTTTGTCGAGGCTGGACAGTGAAGACTGTACAGCATCTGCCCAGGTATGGTAGCAATGTGCCATTCTATGGTCAGATCTGTTTTTTTTTTTTCTAAAGATAGAGCATGGAAGCATTAATTAGAGTTTTTTCTGGAACGAAACAATTATCGGTCCATTCTTCCATCATAATTTGCGATGGCACAAATATTTGAGGCTGGGAGTGAACTTTCGACTGAGTAGACGTTCCAGACAAAGAGTATGATCACACATCAGGATTGGTGCAGGTTTAGGGTCTGCTCGGTGGGGAAGAAATGTTTACAGTTGAGTTTTAGATATGTACTGAATACCAGCCAGTCTTTGCCCTATTCAGAAACCTACCTACCTAAACAAAATTCTGTAGTGTTCAATGCCTTTAGAAATCAAATTAAGACAGTATTATAACAATAGCAAATGCTAAAAAGCGATCTGGGATTCTGATCCCAATTTTAATTATGTGTTTAAGCTCTACCGATCATTATACACCGTGTGATGACAACCTTTGGATGAAACCCAGTTTTTATTATACATATGTAATAATCCATGACGAGTCCATATTATACAAAGGCCTTCCCAAAGATATATGGCGACTTTGATAATATTATTCTTTGCTATGTATTTCAAGTAATCCTTTATTCTAACACGATATTTCTGTTTGATCTTTTGCTACTGTGATTGCTTAAGAAACACTTAAGCAACCTTTTGCTCCATCTGTTATACTTTCTTTATGTGTCTCATGCATTTACATTTTTCTTGTTTAATTTCTTCTATGATATCTCTTTGTCTGTTCCCTAATCCATGGTGAAATCTTTCTCTTACAATTATCTCTGGATTTATTCTTTGAATTTGTTTCTGATTTGTTCCCAAGAACTTTTGTTAATTTCAATTTTTCGCAGGGCTCGCTTTATACTTTCATTAGAAATTTTGCATTTTTAATATCGTGGCAAGGTTCTTTCCATTATGCATTTATTTTATGTAATGCTTTTAATCTAATCGTTATAAAATATTTTAGTATTTTTCATGTTTTTATTTTCATGGACATTAAGATTTTTCGTTAGCAGAGTATATATATATATATATATATATATATATATATATATATATATATATATATATGGGGGAGGTAAAGATGTGTTTGGTAATTCGTATGGATATTTCAAGGGAAGATATAATCCAGAGAGCTCAATGTAAAAAAGAAAATATTAATTATATTAAGAAACAGACTACTTTGAAAGTAGTCTACTTCTTAATATAATTAATATATATATATATATATATATATATATATATATATTTTAATTTTGCAATATATATATATATATATTTGTAATTTTTGTAATATATATATATATATATATATATATATATATATATATATATATATATATATATATATATAACAAAAATTACTTTTAGTGGATAATCATGTTTGAAATAGACGCCTCATTTTGTTTTAAACAATACGTATTATGCCTATCGACCTGACCAATCAAGAAATGTTAATACAAATATTGTGTTTCTCGGCAGGATTTGAATCGACGTCCATAACGTCTAACCTAACGTTTGAAATAATGTGTATATATATATATATATATATATATATATATATGGTGGGGCAGAAATTTCAACTACCTCTTTCTGATTCACATCTAGTGTCCTGTTTGTTTACATTTCCCGTTAGGCTTTCATGTTTCTCATACGTTTAGTCCATGACATTCTAAGTATCAATCTGAAGAATCATATCTCTGTTGTCTCCTCTTCAACTGTGACGAAATTGTCTACCAATCACTATAATATGGGAGAATTGATATTACATTGCAGTTCAGCACTCTTTTCTTTGTTTCTACCGAACTGTTCCTGTTTCTTAATACTTTTCTTAGCTTTTAGAAGGCATCTTCTTTTATTCCAATACACTTTCGGATTTTGGTGTTGCATTTTCCAGCCTCTGCTAAAACACTTCCCAGATATTTAAACTCTTGTTTAATTTTGACAGCTTCAATTCGTAGTTCACGTCTTATTTTTGTTTTGTTTTGTTTTGTTTTTGTTTTGTTTTTTGTTGTTTTGTTTTTCTCTTGCTGTGTTGTGGTCTCCTCCCTCTAAAGAGTCTATGTTAGACTCTTCCCCCTACTATAAGTTTAGTAGGGGAGAAGGTTCGGGGAACAGTGAACAGTGAATAGATTGAGCACTAGTTCATTCAATACACCTTCACTAGCCGTGTACTCTTCTGGTGTACTTACTGTTTAATATAGGATATATCTGCAAACCTGTTTTTTGTTAGTACTTAACCATTTACTTTGTCACAACAAGCTGACTGCTATGCTTTTTGTTTGATGTTTAGGCCTTTCTTCTCAATTCTCTTTACCAGCTTGTTTAGAAGGTTGCATAGTTTTCTGTCTGTCTGGCATCAATTCAATGTTATTTGCGTATCTTATACTGCTAAGATTGTACCCATCGATAATAAATCCTGGTAGGATTTCCAGATCCCTAAGGATAGCTTCGCCGTATAGGCTGAATAAATCCACTGATAACGAACTTCTCTTTCAATTTTTGTGTTCATTTTCTATCCGTATGCAGGCGGTTTGCTTCTAGTATAAATCAACCCAATGACTAATTACAATGCATAAAATGTTATAAATAGATAAATAGGTATCATTCGATAGTTGCTAATATACAAAAAATGCAACAAAATTTAAGAAAAGAGAAAAAAAAAAGAATAACGGACATGGTGTTAAGGTCAATTTCCGATTGATGCGGATAGCCCCAGTGAGACGGGGGCCCTCGATAGTTACAATGAGCCATGTAATCATCAGCGCGCGTCAGGTGAATATAAGCTGTTAAATATTCATAGTCAGAAACACTGAAAAGCAAATTCATAATTCATAATAAGATTTTTTCTCTGAGATATCCCATCGGAAAATAAAAAAAAACTATTTTCCGTAAATTATTCAGTAATAAAGCGTGTTTTTGAGTAACTTTGGAGATAATAACAAATATTAATTTAGGAATGCTTATCTCATTGAGTGGTGCTATACCAAAGGGGAGAAGCTATTGGAATAAGGGGAGTAGCTTTAATAAAATGAATAGCTACTAATCTTGCATTTAGGTGACTTGGTGAATGAGATAGTTGCATTTGTTCTGTTGGCGTCAATGAGCGGTGATCGAGCAGAGGAACAACTCACAATATATTGTCATGTATAAAAGGTTCCAAAAGTCAATTAGTACACTTTTCTTTTCCTCTCCCTCTCCTTTTCTTTCTCACACAAACACACACAGAGAAAAAGAAGAAGAAGAAGAAGAAGAAGAAGAAGGAGAAGAAGAAGAAGAAGAAGAAGAAGAAGAAGAAGACAGTGGTCGACCATTTTTCAAAACAAATTTAATTGACTGGAATGAGTTTTTGTTTTGAAATTACTAGAATCGCTGATTTTAGAGCCATTATTTATTAAAAACTCTTTACAAAATAAAATATATTTCTCTGAAATTTTATTTATAGAATATTAACTGATTTTAGTAATATTAAAATTTTAGGAAAATATTCTCTCAAATGTTTTATTGAATTTTATTCGTCGGCTGGTTATATTGGCATGTTCGAGAGAGCACCGTTATTGACTGAAGGTCCTCACTTGTGTGGAAATGACTGGATCTTTCAATAGGGAAACTCTGCAACGTCTGCAGAACGAATTATTTTTTCATGGCGAATAACGTGATTCTTTTGGACCACCCAGCGTATTCGATCCACCTGAACCCTATTGAAAATGTTTGTGGGTGGATAGTCAGGGAAGTCTATAGATATAGTCGTCAATTCCAAACACTTCATGATCTTCGTGAAGCCATCTTCAGCAATTGGTATAACATTCGATCAAGCCTTCTGCAAACGTGGCAAATATACACCGTGGCAAATCTATTCACAATGTCCGTGCAACTCGCTACTGAAACCTTGTTCAGCATTTCCTACACTGTTTAGGACTCCTTTTTACGTATGGTCTTAAACATTTGACTAGCTACTATTTCTCAGTATTCAAATTTTCATTGTTAAATACTAAAAAAGCTTTTAATTTTAATCTTTCTTTTTCTTATTCATATTTTTAAAACTCTATTCAAATACGTGATTGAGGCTAATTACGCAAAAGTTAAATTTATTCTTTATTTTTATTGGCCTTAAGATTTTGTTTAGCAAGGATACATGGCACAGTGGATAAAGGCGTTGGTTAGATCCAGTGACAGGCCTCAGAGAGTGTGAGTTCAATACCCGGTTATTTGTTTTTTACTTTGAGGAAAGTCCACATTGAACGAAACGCGTCAACAATGACAATAGTTTTCCTATTGTCATTTATATTTATAAATATTGTCTTTTCTACAGGTTAACTCTGAGAAATTTTCACATCATATATATATATATATATATATATATATATATATATATATATATATAATGAATAATTTTAATCCGATATTATTTCTATTAATGTTATTTGTAGCGAGCGCACGTATTTGAGTTGACAATACTGTTTTCTTTTTTATTTTCTTAACCATTCAAATTACTATCAACTGAAATATTCTAGTAAATGTCACTGTACCACCACGCCTATAGCCGTATCTTCGCCTTTCCTCGTCTGGTGGATAAACTAAAACACGTAATACCCAAACACGTATAACCATTAAATGTGGTTTATCGTAATAAGAAATAATATCGAATTAACAAATCCATTTAAAAATTATTTAGTTTCATTTCCATCTACGAAAATAAAACGACCAGATATAGATTCTAAAATGTACGGACGAGATGTCTACGTTCCTTTTGTAGGTAATGGCTATTTACCGTATCATGATGGTCACCCGTATAGTAATTAGACAAAGAAAGTATGCTTTGACGATAGGAATGGTGCTATTTAAAGTGAAATGAAAGGAATACAGGATCGATTCTTGTCGGGAAAATGGACATTTCTTTAGTGCGACATCTTGATCTAGGCCAGTTGACATTAATTTCACTCTTTAACAAAATAAACAGAGATGTCAACACAAACACATTTGTATCCACTAAAAAAATGCAATAAATATATATATATATATATATATATATATATAGAGAGAGAGAGAGAGAGAGATAGATAGATAGATAGATAGATAGATAGTAATTATTAGGAGGATTTGATTATATTTAATTAATTCATCAAGTCTGATAGAAACCCCATTAGAATGCAGCATTCTGTTGAGGTTTCTATCAGACTCGATGAATTAATTAAATATAATTATCAAATCCTCCTAATAATTACTATCTGTGTATATCATCGCTTGAACCGGCTTCTAATGCTCTAAAGTGAGCGGCTTGGTGAGAGTAGTCGTGGCTCCAGGGGGCACATTCCTATGTTTACAGAAAACGTAGTATGGTTCCACCACGGAATATCTAAGCGAGCGGCGCTATATTGAGTCTGATTTGCAATCACTTCGAGGCCCGGTGGAACCGTTGGTATGATGTTTGCTTGACAACCTAACTGTGAGGGTGTGACGTCCTTGTCGCAGCGCCAGCTGTGACGTCCTTGGACGCGGCGTCAGCTGCGACGTCCCTAAACACAGCCTTCGCTCGCTCCTCGCTGCTCCGTTCGGATGTCGCCGCTCCAAACGTGAAGTCCGCCTGTCGCGTCAGTCGTGTTGTCTCGTCCTGTGACGACCAACTGGCTTGGTATCGGTCGCGGCACCCAAATGTGACGTTCTAACCTTTTGGTGATTCGGATGGGAATCTGGTTAGATTCGATATCAGCCTCGTCGTTCCCAACTCGCTTCCAACGCCTGGTTACCAAAGTAACTGCATTGATCTCCAGTCTGCCTACCCACGTTGTGAATTGATCTTAGGCAGACGAGATCAATCAGTAGTTGGGGCCGTAATGCAAATCGGGTTCAACGGGGGTGACACCACACAAATATGCATAAAAGAAAATAAAATGATAACTCAAAAATTCAAGGTATCAAAAAAAAAAGGATAACAAACTTTATGTCTAGTTGTTGGATATATAGGACTGCGTCTATTTCCCGACCCGTTCTATGGATTGTGACACGTTGTTTTCCGTTAGGCGAGTTTTAACGCTTCAAGTTGTTTGCTCTTTAAGAAATTGGTTTTTCGGTGTGTCTTCGGCGAAAGTCGAAAAAAACTTATTTTGGTGGTCTGGGTCTAAGTCGCTCTTCAAATTAATTGTTCTTGAATTGAAGAGGAGTCCGGAATTTGCGTGAATCTTGGTCAGCTATCTGCGAGGCGGGAATTCTCTCGAACCGAACTGGAACTCAACTCGAACTTAACTCAACTGCAACTCAACTGATTTCTGCTCGCTGCGACTTCGCTTATATGGACGCCGACCAAAACCGGGGTGGGTTTGTCGGCGCCGGGGGTTCCTCGATAATTCTAAATACATATCCACCTCTTTTATTTCTGGTTAGGAATTTTCCACTTTTTTCCATTTTTGGGAGCCTTCTCTTACTCCCACCTTCTCACCATACTTCAGAGGGGCGTGAACTGCCCTCCCCACTTCCTCGTAGCAACTTCTCACACCCATCCTCCAGATGAGCGGCGACAGCCTCCTTCGTGCGTCACGTGATCACCACTCGACCAATGATGTCTTAGTCGGGCGTGTACGATTCCGCGGCTTTTTTTCAGGAAAAAAAATATCTTGCTTAACCTAAAAAAATTATCTTTTTCTTTTCCTTTTCTTCCTTTTAATCGCAGTTATCATTTTCTCTAGCCGCAAACAGAACAATACGAACGACGGTGGTCATAACTCTTGTTCTTCACCTGGGCTTCGTCAGTCATCTTATCGCTAATTATCAGAATGGGTGATCTTTTTAACACGGCCAGACGTCGCCTCGAAAAGAAACATTTCTAAGTTCCCATTTATTTTTTTCGGTACACATTTCTGATAACATTTATTTTATTATCGCAGGCTAAAGATGTTCCGTCGAAAGAAATCGGTCAGTGGACACATCGTGTGCGGCTTTTGACACAATTAATTTTTCATATCTATCCAAAGCCCTGTAGTTTCACCTGTGTTTTGTCAATTATCAAAATTAACGTTTTCAATTGGACTTTTCTTTGGCTAGTCGTCTGGGGTTTGCTTAATCAGATGCTTTCCCGCACCAGCGGTTTGTTTATGTATCCCAGATAACACAGCCCGACGCCAGAACACACCCGATTCCTTTATCCACTCAGAATTTCCCTGCCATTGTAATGACACTCTTTCGCCATTTGTTACTTATCAAAATATCCCTTATCCATTGTCTCTTAGCCGTGGTGTTCTGCTTATCATCCACGCTTTGGGTCATCGCCTCTCCTTTCCTTTCTTTTCTTTCTTTTCTTTTTCTGCCTTGGTAAATGGTGCCACAAGGGTTTCATTTCTCCGTAGTGGATGCGCACTGCTGATGAGTCCAAACGGCCGTCCAGTGTTTTCTGCATTCTGTTGAGGTTTCTATCAGACTCGATGAATTAATTAAATATATATATATATTCTGTTTATACTTTATTTTTACAAATAGAAATATTTAAGTAAATGCGCTGTTTATAATAAAAAGTATTAACTATATTTACCAGCTTGAATGTAAGAGAAATTACTGTTTTTAAAAAGTCAAATTTGTTGTTTAAAAACATATATAAAAATGTTTAAAAAATGTATAAATGTAACGCATACATAGAAAATATTGTCAAAATAATTGTCAAACTTAGTACACTTCATAATATATTTATTTACGT
>CAHIKZ030001879.1:317500-345000 GCA_903632075.3 Acanthosepion pharaonis
AAGGAGATAATCAAGATGCTGACGTTCCACACTACCTCAAGCATACGGCAAGGACAGAAGCCCTCCGTTCATACTGAAAGAGCAGTAACAGATAATGGACTTGGGAAAGATTTCAAGTTTATTTTTCCAACAAAATCAGCACTAGCTATTCAAAGTATACTAAATACTTTCTTATAAGGAAACACTTTATATTACTATTACCATTACTTATTTTAAAAACAAATGAATAAAAACTGTAGCCCTTTTTGTAAACGACAATGAAATAATGTTTTTAACAGTTTTTTTTTACCTTGGTCTTTTTGTCAACCTTTAAAATGTGTGGATGTATTTCTGCTGCACCTTGAATTTTCAATTGTTGTCCTTGTACTGCCAATCGTAAAGTCTTATGAAATATTTATCTGTCAATGCATTTATGAATGTAGGGAGGCTATTCGGTTGAGTCGCAAATAATTTCTATTTTTGTTTATCAATTTTATTAATCGAAAAATTATGTAGAATTAAATTTTATTCAGTTATATATTCAGCGTTATGATACTTATCGAGCAGCTCTTCCATGGTAAAATCCTGCAATTTTTAATTTTAAACTCTTGAATCTGATATTCATTAGAGAAAACCTTCCCCATCAAATCGTTTTTCATAATATCTTTTCATCTGTAAATCATAGTGTATAAATGGCTGTCAATGGAGTGATTTAAGAGCAGATCAATGTTGTTTTCTGCATTGCTCTGTTTGTGGAATTTATGTAGTAAAGTACAGTCAAATCAGTTTCATAATTCAAGTAAACTTAATGTCTTCAGCAACCATTTTTTACCAGTGCTCATATTGCAATTTTTTGCTGTTATCATTGCATGTTTTTTTACCTGAGCTCATATTACAATTTTCGTATACAGTACTTTATTTTGTCTATATTTCTGTTATGTACACTATTTAAACTATTGTTCTCATCTTTGTGGCCGATGTACGCTCTGGTCTTCTTTAGGTGGTTGGAACGTCGATATGAAACCTTTTATTTCGTTCGCTGGGGTAGACTGTTCTAGTTTCACGTGCCATGTTCCTCCAAGTTCTCCACTGCCTTAACCAGGTATCCTGTCACTGGATCTAACTAACGCCTTTATCCACTTTGCCATGTGTCATTGAGGACATCTGGGTATGAATTTCTGGGTATCATAAATTTAATGTTCTAGCATTTTTTACCAGTGCTCATATTGCAATTTTTTGCTGTTATCATTGCAATTTTCGTAGTTATTATCGCTTTTCTTTGGCACGCCTTATTACTGGTTTCCATATTGTATTCATTTCTATGCTTGGTCGGTTCATGAGATTTTTGTGGCCTAGCATATGTGCTGATTCCTTAAGTTTACGAATTTTCCAATGATGTTTTTTGTCTATGATTTCAACTTGATCCCACAGAGGGCGGTGATCTCCCTTTTCTCTCCATATGTGGTCAGCCACGCCTGATTTTTCCACTTCCCTTTATGTTACAGCTTTCTGAAGCCTTACCTTAAGGGGGCGAGCTGTCTCCCCTTTATATTTCTGAAGAAGGCCGGAGCATACAACGTCCGAAACGTTGTGATAAATATGACAACAGAGATGAGGATAATAGTCCGAATAATGTAAATAGAGTACTTTATTTGTTAGAGTATTAATCAGATACACATATATTCACAGAAAACAAGTCAGAAGTTTTACGCACGCACGCACGCACGCACGCACGCACACACACACACACACACACACACACACACACACACACACACACACATATATATATATATATTTTAATTACTAAACGTTTTACACTATTTACATTGCTCGGATTATCATCCTCTTCTTTGTTGCCTTATTTATCACGTTTCGGCCGTTGTACGCTCCGGCCCTCTACAAGTGGTTGGAATGTCGAGCTGAACCCTTTATTTATGAAGAAGACCGGTGCGTACAACGACCGAAATTTTGTGATAAATATGGCAACAAAGATGAGGATGATAGTCCGAATAATGTAAATAGAGTACTTTGTTTGTTAGAGTATTAATCAGATACGCATATATTCACAGAAAACAAGTCAGAAGTTTCTTTCTTACAGTATCACTCGATTGGTGCAAGATCCTCAATTCGAGTCGCTTATCCATTACTCCAGCGTAGGATTAGTGGGTGTGAAAGAATTAGAAAAGGGAAATATTATTAAGGAATGAGAATAACAGAATAGTAATCACGAAGACAGTGGATAACGATTGGCATTGAACTTATATTTTTTTTTTTTAAGATCAACGTTGGCCAGAAAACATGGAACCGGAAGAGAGTTCCATAAGCGAGAAGGGCAAGAAACTGTTAGCATATAACTTACGGTTACATCTAGCCAATTTAGAGCCCTTCGACGTGGTGTAATGCTGAACAAAGCTTGTCTCGATAGATCAGTTACAACTGAATAGGGATTTCGATCCTCACTTGGTTCCCCATACTTTCGGCCTTGTGCCACATCTAAGCTACGCTTCGAAAATCACCATAAGAGAGATATGTGACTGTCTCCATGTAGTGGCTTTTTCTTTGATTCAATAAAAACAGGGCGAAAAACAACTAAACTGCATTAAATAAGAACAAGACGAGATATCTTTGCGTTAAATAAAGAGTTCAGTTAAATGGTTACCCGGATCAACAGACATCCGAAGAAAGGGGTAACAGCTGAAACGCTGTGCTAATAACAAAGATAAGGATATAAGTGCAAATGAAAATAGCGTAAATAACGAATTTTGTAAACATTAGGAGAGGCGCCGTGTATATATAAGGCTCGCCTGATGGCTGAGGTAAATGCATGTTTTGCAGCTTCGAAAATTTATAACAAACTTCAAATAGCGTATCTCCTATAATTGTCAGGGTCATTTCTTGTAGCCGACAAAATGATATACAGACATTTTTTTAAAATAGCAACCCCAGTTCTGCCATAAAAGTTAATTAAACGCTTTCGTAATAATGAATAAATTAAGAAATACAGTTTTAAAAAAAGGCATTCGACGTTTACATCAAAATGACACTTAATTTAAAGGCTACTTCAAAGAAAAAGTAAATAAATGTGTTTCAAAGTTATGCTGAGCTTCTAATAATAAAAATATACAGGGTGTCCTAAAAGTCGAACGGGGTTTTGAAATTTAATAAGCATTCAGGGAATTGATATTTTTCTCTTGTTTTTGGGGGTTTTTTTTGGGTGGGGAGGGGAAGTCAGATTTAGAAAGTTGAAGGCCTGGAGTGTTATTATAGATAAATTTACAGCTCAACAACAAACGAAAATTGTACAACTTTATTTTGAAAACCAACATTTAATTGTGCTTATGCAGAGGGCATATCAACGTGAATCCAATGTGAGAAATCCGCTGTCTGATTCAATAATTCACCGTTTCATTGTGCGTTTTCAGCAAACAGGGCCTGTTTATGACTTGCCAGGATCTAGGAGACCATGTTCAGCTTGTCCAGAATAAAATATTGAACAAAACAGTAATAGAACAGGTAATGTCCATCCAAAGACGCTTTTTACAGCTGAATGTGTCTCGAACGACCATACAAACACTTTTATGAGGAGGGATTTACACCAGCATTCTTATAAAATCCAACTGGATATAAGCCCAATAAATTATGAGCAGCGACGTAACTCAACAAATTTAAAAGCTAACGAATAAAGATGAAAATTTTATTCATCATCAGATGAATGTGAGACCCAAAATGGTATCACTTACCATGCGTTATTTTCCACAATTAGTTCAAATAAATTTCCATTTAATGATATTCTTTATTACATAAATACGAATTAATTATGTTGTCTACTTAGGGAGTAAGGTCACTTTCAGAAACCGACGCAACGTTTCGGGCAATCGAAATAATCTAACATTTCACAGATACAGACTCAGACACACGCACAGATATATATATATATATATATATATATATATATATATATATATATATATATATATATATGGTGCAATAGATAATTGTCATCTAAATTACGTAAGAATCAAAATAAAACTGACATCTCATTATAACAGATATATTTACCAAAATTATACAAAAATATCTTGAAATACTAAAGAGTAAATCTACTCAATAAAATCGCTATTGGCTTCAACCATGTCCTCCAAACTACTTTGGAATCCCTTGCAACTCTTCTGGACAGTCTCCTTGTTTAAATTGGTGAATACTGCCATAATGCTTGCCTTCAGTTCATCTTTGGTGTTACAAGGAGTTTTGTTGTTATTTCGCTGAACTGCGCCCCACACACAATAATCAAAGTGGTAGCACTCTAGCGGGTTAGGTATCAAGATGTTAGTGGTAATGTGGTCGCAGAAATTGTCGGACAGCCATGACTGTCTTCTCCTGCTTGTGTGGAATCATGTAGAATCCTGTTTCTAGACATAGGGTCTTCCAGCAGCCACTCTTTGGACCCAAGGCAGCATTACCTCCTCAAGGCACTTGATGTAGGCCTCCATGTTGAGTCTGAGGTCCTGTGGGAAGATGAATCGAGGCATAACGTTGTCATCACTAGTGATCACTCTAAACATCATGATGTACACTGAATGTATCATCCAACTCTTTTTGAATCCTCTGCGCTGTTCTCAGATTGACACCCAAACATTCTGAAATGTTCGTACTGAAGTTTCTGGCGCGAATGCCAAGCAGTTAAGCATTTAAGCGTTTCCAAATTTCTGCCGGATTAAATTGCGTTATGGTGCTCTTTTTCTATACATTTTGCTCAACTGACCCCATTATACTGTGCAGTGGTTACAAAAAAACAACAACAAAAAAAAAAAAACAAAAACGCGCATACGCAAAAATAAATATCAAATGGCGACAATTCACACAATATTTACACTTATGCCATAGAACACTTTTCTTTGCAAAATATTTCCCGGTAGTACTTATTTATTTTTTAGTTTTCGGATATTTTTGATCATGGCCGGATGGTTTACCCTTCCACCGGGCGGGTTTGGTTTGTCTGTCGTATTGAACTCGTTTAGTTTACCCATTTTACAAACACGTTTACCCATTTTACAAACTAGAGCCACTACCCACCCGCCGTCAGCAGTGTGAGCTGGCCGCGCGCGAAGCACAGTTCTTGACGAACTCTCTAACTTCGGTCAGAGAGGGACCCAGACGTGGCTATACCGAAGGGCAGAGTCTTGTCTGGTGTGGTAAACAGACTCCATTCCGTGTATGCATGTATGGTGTTATTAATAGTTTTCTTATAAGAAAAGATTCATTGAAGGAGGACACAGCGCTCCATTCGCATCTCTCGAGTCCGCTGTCTTTCAAATATTGATAGGAGTTTCCTTCCTAACCTTTTGTTTGAAGTAGTGTCGAACGTCAAAATATTATGTCATTATTTTCTCTTCGAGTTTACACGTGTTATCCATCTTAGTTGTTGCTGTTGTTGAAATTCCTCAAGTGATTCTGTTTCTGTTAGTTGGTGCCATTATCTGTTTGTGATTATATAACACCTGTCCACAAGGTTCGTAGAAGGACTGTCCTCACTAAAACCCACAGACTTTATTAATTCGAATTCATTTTTAATCATTGATCTGAGAAAATGGTTACAGATACCTGACAGTTTAAATATTTCTGAACGAGTTTGACGCCATGTTGGCCATACATATGAGTATCGATTTGATTTAAGCATTTGTTCTTTTTACTGGAGACGACCTCGCGGCAGACAACGCAGCCGCTGAAAGGACGTTGTCCGCCAGGATATCTAACATTAGGCGCTTGATGTTCCGACATTCTGCCAAAACCGTGAGAGGACAAGGTTGCTCAAAGCCTTCGTCTTCTTGCCGCAGTAGAAATTCAAGATTTAAGTAAACATTTTGTTTGTTAGCAATTTGCTGTTTGGAGCGAAACTACCCCAATTGCAATCTATTCTATATTCAAATTCCTTATCTCCTATATTAAATTTATCCGTACTTCGAAGTGTCTGATCTGTTTAGTATTTACTAATTCCACAATCTGCATTATTTAAGATGGATTCAGGGTAGGTACCATCACTGCTTTCATTGCAATTCTAGATCATAGTTTCTGTTTTTTAGTCCTATTTCTTGTAACACTTGTTAAAAATAGTGATTTTTTTGTTTAAGATCATTCTTATCCCAACTATGAATGCCTATATCATGAGTGCAGAGTTTCTCATTCTACTTCGAAGCAAGAACAGTTTTCATTGGCAGATTTGAT
Source organism: Acanthosepion pharaonis (assembly GCA_903632075.3). Taxonomy (NCBI): domain Eukaryota; kingdom Metazoa; phylum Mollusca; class Cephalopoda; order Sepiida; family Sepiidae; genus Acanthosepion; species Acanthosepion pharaonis. The sequence goes on from CAHIKZ030001879.1 coordinate 323,705, forward strand.
TGGGGTGTAGTATAAAATGCTTAAATAATCAGAGTCCATCTCTTCACATTGTATATGCTGAGGATATAGTCTAGGAAAAGATTAAACAGATTGGGGCTCTCATTTTCTCCTTGTCGTACTCATGATGAGGTTTGAAATGTTTAAGTAGTGGGGTCCTCACCAGACATGTATGACTTTATGGACTAATTTATCTCCTCTCTCAGATCTAGATATTCAGTCGAGTCATAGAATGGAAGATGATTTCTATTGGATGGGAAGATATGATGTGGTTCTATGCTTCTGTGAGGTCAACATAGAAGGTATAAAATTTTCTATTAAGGAGGTATGCTATTTCCTGGAGATGTGAAGAGATTTTGCCAGAAAAAAAATAAATTGTGTTTTGAAGGGTTGACTTTCATAGAACGATTTGAGTCTATTTAATACAATGTTCATTAATATTTTCGCCATAACACATCAACTGTAGATACCTTTGCCCGTATAAGGGTCTTGGGGATTACTTTTTTGTTCCCAAACGCATTAATACGTGATATGTCCTACTTCTTGGGGATGCGCTTCTGATTCCAGACTTCGTTCATGAAACTAACAAACTTGTTTTTAAATTTAACAAGAGATATGTAATTTCAAAGGTCCAACCTCACTGTCGAGTGATACTTTATTATTCTTTATCTTTTTTTCTAGTTTTCTTGACTTCCTCATCACTAGGATTGTTATTGTTCACGTTCGGAAACAGAATTGTAATGTTCGGATCTAAATTGGTATATGTTCTATTCCCGCTGACATTTTTTCAGTTTAGTGTGGTCAGCGTTGAAATGTGACTCAGTGTTTTGTTTTTTTTTGTTGTTTTTTTTTTTTTGTTTATTAAAAGCAAGACTTTTCTTCTGTTTAGGCTTCTATTGTAGTATGATCAGTGATTTTTCGCTTTTCTCTATATTTCAATACATTGTCTATACTGTTTGACTTCATTGATTTAATTTCCAATTTTCGAGAGATATTGGTTTCTCCGATCATTAACAAGCCATTTTTAATGTTCTTTGATAATTATGTTGTCTTCATCTTCTTTTTGTTTCTTTCTTGTGTTAACCATTTCAAATCAGGACATTATCATTTTCAAGGGCTTGAATGTTATAGCTAGGCGCCTTTCATGGTTTATGCAAGCGAAGGCAAAACTATTTTGTTGGCTGGTGTTGTCATTTTGGTTAAAAGACGTCTGTGGTCAGATATGCAGATATGTAGTAGGTTTATACGCTAACAACTGTCACAAATAGTATGCATATATATTGTTTAAAATTTACTTATATTCATTGGGGAACAGGGCTCAATATCACAGATAGAGAGTTTATAGCTCAGTGTTCATTTCCAAATGCGGATACGAAAACAAATCCCTGCTATCCTACCTACTACCACTAATCATCAATAAAACTAAATAAAAACCCCATAAAATAAATCTAATAAATGTTACCTCAAATACCAAAACGTATAACGAAAGATAATAGTATTGAAAACAAATAAATAAAAGAAATATATAAATGAATGAAATAGTAAAGAAATGAATGGGAAATCTAGAAGACATAACCATAGATGACCCTGATCCATCGACATACACACTTCTTCTAACCACTCTAACCACTCTAAATAGTTTGTTTGTTTGTTTAAAACTTTACGACCCATCGAACAGCAAGAGATCATTTAAGGTCAAACAGTTGTTTTTTTTTTCTTTTTCTTTAAATAAGGTTGAAATGTTTTTAAAAAAACTTTCCCTTTCCTTTCCTTCTTTTTCGATGTTGTCTTGCTTTTTGTTTTTAAAAATTCACTGTTTTCAGAGGTGCGTGAAAATTTCTCACCTGGCAAGTATCAAAGATTCCCCTTTCATCATCAGACACCAAATTAGAATTAGATTTTATTATATAGTCCAACTTTCCTAAGAAAGGTCAAGATCAAATTGGGGTTTGATTTTTCGAAAAGTTCTTTCAAGTTGTTCACGTTGTAAAATAATTTTCGAATATGTGCCATGTCACTGCAATCAAGCAGGAAGTGCTTCACAGTATAAGCCTCCTGGCATGCTAAATAGTGTTTAATATTTTTGTTGTAAATTCTCAAGAACAAAAAACAGATGTATAAAATTCACTTACATCATATGCATAGGTTTTATTCCAATTATAATCAACGCTTGTTAAAACAATAAACATTGCCGAAGAGTGGGGGCGTAGTTAAAAAATGCGGTATCATAGGAAAAACCGTCCTTTAAACACCATGTCTTATTGCGGGTACGTTTGTTCAGGTTTACTATATCTAGATTATTCTATACCTAAATTATTTATATCAACTTTTTTCTATGTATATTTTAGGGGCCAAATTGACAAGAATACGGAGGAGCAAAATTAGCTTTCAAACAAAGTACAGACTATACAAATCTCTGGTAGTCGCCATTCTCCTATATGAATGTGAAACGTGGACGCAGATACAGAGAGAAGGACCCAAGCGTTTGAGAACAAATGCATGAGAAAACTACTTGACATTTTTTTTTTATTGGGAACAAAAAATCAATGAGTTTGTGCGGAAAAGCGTTGAAAGCTTTGTAGAGCACCGGGAATCTCTTCTCGCCACTGTCAAAGGGAGAAAAATGGCGTGGTTTGGACACATTACAAGGCATGACAAACTGTGTGCAAGACTATCATGCCAGGCACCGCTGAAGGTGGACTTAGGTGAGGACGCCAACGCAAAAACTGGTTGAACAAAGGCAAACAATGGACGGGTATGTCTGTACCAGAATTGCTGACGGCTACCATTAATGGACCGTTGGGGAAAAGAGTTAATGTGGCTTCTGCATTCGCCCGACGATTACAAAAGTCAAGGGGATGATGATATCGTAGGGAATTCATGTCTCAATTTGTAAATGAATTCAACTTACATGTATACATTTAGCTTTGTAGTAGGCAAGTCCAGATGTAGAAAAATTGGAGCAAAAACGATTGTGAGAAATGTTTAACTACTTGCTTTGAAAATCTGCATTCAAAAACCTAAAATTCTGCTGGGATTGAACATTGTTATTGTTGTGTATGATACACCTAATTTACATAAGCGGACTACCGACCATATAAATATGGGTTGGTACCGGAAGACGGGGAAGATAGTAGAGATTAAGAAATTGAATCCAGAGACTCTGCCCGACTGCGATTTAGTCAACCCATTATGCAGGAACAGTCTTCCCAAGAATATACCAAACTAACTGTAAATATTGTGTACCTATTCTTTGTTTCAATACATTTTGTTAACGTACATTTTGTGTTGTATTATTCCATGCTTATTTAAGCTTCAACAGTTATAAATAAGAAATATGCAACACTCCCAACAATCAGGTCGATGCCATTTTATTTCCAAAGCCTTGACGGAATTCAAAAACAGCCTTGTGTGGAGGGAGGGAGATGACTTATTTTCCACACTACAATCCCTTTCCCCATAGGTGCAACGTCGCAAGCTACTCAAATTATCTCTAACCTAAAACTACTTCCATATTAAATGTTCAGATGAGCCTCATTCTTTATTTGCAGCTGTTCAAACCATTTCAGTCAAAACTCACCTTGCTATGTTCACATGTTTGATCACCCTCATTCTTTCCAAGAGCAGCTACTTTTCGGAACAAACTCCCGCGTGGATGCTTCCCAGAACGCTACAATTTTAACTTCTTCATGTCTACGGTTAATCTTTATCTATCCATATATCCCGTAATCTTCACTTTCTACTTCTTCATGTTATTTTTATGTCACTCATCTCATTAAGTAAATCTCTATCTTGTGTGGCTCTTGAGCCTTGTTTTGGGTGAAGTTTAGTAAAAAGAAAAACATGTATATTTGCAATCTTGTTTTTGTCACGTGTGCGACAAAAGAAATAAGATAAAAAGAAGTAAAGGGAATGACAAGAAGACCAACTAAGTTTTATTATAAGCATGAAAAAGGTTTTATTATAATGTTAGTGATTATGGTCAATACCTAAAAAGTAAAAAAAAACGTAAGTTAGAAAGACTTCAAAGTAACTTCAGTCGCAAGTTGCTAAGTTTTTGTGATATAGTTTACCTGTCAGGTCAGTGAATAATAGTAAACGCACTGCTCTGAAGTAGATTTCTGCAACAACTGACTTCGCCAGCCAACTCACTTAATATTGGCTCCAATCAATAAATACGAATAACCGGAAGAAAGACCTCCACTTTTAAGGTCATCCAACCACACCAAATGACCCAGAAGTCGGAGATGCTTCGTTCATAAAAATAGATTGTCTTAACCGTTTTTATAAGAAAACCCTAATTGCACAGATTGAGTGTACGATATAAATAAATGGATATTATTGTATCCGTTTCTCTGTGGGTTGTTACAGTTTTTTTGTGTATATATATATATATGACTAGTGAGTTAGTGAAAATGATTTAACTCCCTTTATAGTCCACCAATAGAAGGTTAACCAATCAGAAGCCGCAGAACATTGTATCCGTCGTGTATAAAGGCGGCCATCTTTGTTTACCCTACCGGAATGACCAGTGCCAACTTGACAGGCGAAGATGACAGAAGGAAGAACTACGCTCTGCTACTTTGCTGCGATATCCACTGCGAACCTGAACTACGCTTTCGTACTGTCTCCGAAATATTCACTGCCAACCTCTGGATTCTATACTCGAAGACGACCGCCATGAATTTGTAACACTGGTTATGAGCGCAGATCACGATTTTATTGGGTTAACTGGACTGGATTTGTTGAGTTCAACTCCTTGTTGAGTTTGCGTGGGGTAACTTTACGCTAAAGCTTTTATTTTTGTTGTTTCATTTTCTGATCTCTTGACAAAAAAAAAAAAAAAAAGAGAGAGAAAAAGAAATTCATCACTGACTTGTCAGGATGGTTGCTAGAGAAGACAGCGGGTGACTAAGCACTTGGGTAAATCAGCCACCTCGAAGAATATGAAAATAATGCAAAACTAATCAAGTTTGTAAGAATTTGAAGAAATCGAAAAACAAATGTACAGAAAAAAAACGTAGAGAAAAGAAGAATTTGATAAAAAGAAGGGTTGAAGACGACAAAGAAAATCAGGAAAGATTAGACATGTCATATTGTTGTGGTAGGATCCACCTAATTTGCATAGTGGAGTACCGACCATATAAATATGGTTGGTACCGGGAAGAGAGTGGGAGGAATCAAGAGATTCAATCCAGAGACTCTGCCCGACTGTGACTAAGTCAACACATTCTCCAGGAACGGTCTTCCCAGGAATATACAAAAGACTATATGTAAATATTGTGTACACTTTCTTGTTTCAATACATTTTGTTCTAAGTACATTTTGTGTTGTATTGTTATTCCATGCATTAGTCAAGTTTCAACACATATGTTCCCTAATTCGTTAGGGTTATAATTGTCATAGCAACAGTCTTGTGTCCAAGGCAAGATAGTACATCACTTTTAAGACTCGTTTTGATATCAGAGATTTCAATCATCTTGAGTGGTTGCCACCTCAATGAAAGAGAGACCAGTTTGCTCTTCTGCTTAACCTAGTGGTTGTCAGATGTTTCCCGAGTGACCCCACTAAGGGTTGGTGAGGAGTTCCAGAGGTTTATGATAGTCAAGGGGTCGAATGGGAGTCGGTGTGCTAATGACACTGAGCTAAAGTTTAGTTAGTGTACATGTATGTTGTATTCTTCGGTGCAGATAAAAACGAAACTCGATGATGGACAAAATCAAAAGCTTTAGTGACATCGATCCAAGTAGATTTTAACTTACTTTGATGAGACGAATTTAATGCTACATTGAGCATTGCTTGCTCTTTTTAATTGTTTTTTTTTTTTTTTTTTTGTGGTGGGGGGAGGATTCTGAACCTGATGACGCTGGCGGGGAATTTTGAGCCTGATCCAAATTATTTTAAATTTTCATACAATTTAGGTAACAGTACGAGTTTTAAGGTTCAAAAATATTTTAAATAATGGTCGCTAGAAAAGGTAAGAGAAACAAAAGGTGGGGTTCATGTCGGAAAAGTCTGATGACCCCTGAGCCTATAGTTAGTGGGAGAAGAGATGAATTCGTACCTTTCCTTAGAGTATCGATGCGAAAGGGAGCGTAACGAACTTGGCTGGGATTCGAACTCAAATTGACTATTTTTCATTCAGAGTCGCTAATCGTAACTCGTACTTCCGGAAAGATTATAATTTGAAAATGTCGAAGAGACATTGTAAGAACAAGAACAAGAAGAAATAAAATGATTACAATAAGGGGTCAATGAAAAAATGGAGTACAATATGAAATGTAATGTTAGACGAATGGAATGAAAAATAAATTGAAAAAGAAGAAAAATACAAAAAGAAGAAAAATACAAAAGGAAGAGAAAAAGAGGAAAAATGAAAGAAGAAAAGAATGATTTTGGTGTAGAATGAAAAACCAATCTAAAGAAGGAACAAATAAGTGGGTAAAAAGAAGAAGAAATGAAACTCTTAGAAGTCGAAGCATATGAAGAAAAAAAAGAAGAAAGTGAAAGAGGGAGTCTGAAAAATGCAAGCAGCATTAACTGTATAGACTTCTATTTTTACGAATGATTTAATGTGTGCCGGGTAAAGGCTTAATCAACGGACTTACCTTTTTTTTCATTTTTTTGAAGGCTGAGGGTAATTTTTATGGCTTTGTTGCGTGACTGGGCTTGAAATATCGGACTTTTCCGACGGGAGGTCGTGGACCGACAAACCACAGTCCTTACAACCATTACCACAGCTGCTGAGTCCACCCGAACACCACCCTCCTTCAACCCGGTTTGTCCGCGGCCGGTGAGTCACGGACGCACAGAGTTTGTGCGAGGATTTACAGGATTTATTTGGTGCAAAAAAGGAAGGAATTGCGATGAAGAAATAAATAAATAAAACGAATAAACATATAGATAAAAAGAAAAAAAAAGAAAATCCAAAATGGCGGACGGCTTGTCGTTTCAGCTTTCTGTTCCCGCCTTTTTTCTTTGTGGTTTCTTCCCCGGGGAAATTTTGATCAGGGTTTTGACTTACGAAGAAAGAATATCAAGTGTAATCACGAAGGCTGCAAAGGAAAATTGAGATGGACAGAAAAGAGGACGTTGGAAAAAAGGAATATTAGCTGAAGATGATGACGATAAGAAAGAAGAAAAAAAGGCGACTGAAATAAAAAGAAAAGATAAATAATAACAAATTATTAAAGAAACGATAAATAAATAGAATTTAAAATAAAACTGAAAAAAAGACGTGACGGTGAAAAAGAAAAGGAAAAAAGAAAAAAGGAACAAAATGAGGAATAGTAACGGAAATTTAGCAGAAGGAAATAGAACATCAAGAAGGAGAAGATAAACGAGAAGAAGAAGAAAAGAAGAAGGCGAAGAAGAAGAAAAAGAAGGCGAAGAAGAAGGCGAAGAAGGCGAAGAAGAAGAAGAAGAAGAAGAAGAAGAAGAAGAAAAGAAGAAGAAGAAGAAGAAAAAGAAGGCGAAGAAGAAGAAGAAGAAGAAAAGAAGAAGAAGGCGAAGAAGAAGAAGAAAGTAGATTTGTAGACGTAAGGAAGAATAAAGAGCGGACGGAAAGAGAAAGAAACTGAAGAAAAAATTTTAAAAAAAGAGAAGACAGAGAAGAGAATAAAGAGGACTGAAAAAAGAAAGATTATGATGAAAAATAAAAACGTAGATGGAGAATGAAAGAAAAACTGCCTAAAGAAGAAGAAACTGAAAAAGAAAATAAATATGAGAACGTGGGAAGAGAAGAAGAAAAACAAACGTGAAGGATAAAATATTTTCAAGAAGATTTCATAGAAGAATTTAAAATAAGAAAAAAAGAAAAAAAACTCGAAGAAAAACTTTGAATCGGCAAAGAAGAAGACAAAGAAGAGAAGAAATCGAGGGAAACAGAAAAGAAATGACATATTTAGAAAACGAAGAAGTAGAAGAAAAGAAAAAGAGGAAGAAAAAATAAAATGATAATGAAAAGGAGAAAACGCTGCTGTTTCTAACGATAATGATGATGTTGGAAATAATGTTTCTGGAAAAAAAGTATTGTTTTGGTTCGAATATAAAAATAAACATTACATAATAATTAGCAAAGAAAATCAAGCGCATACTTCGTCCCAGGAGAATTCCATGGTGGCTTTTGCCAATTTAAGAAAATAACAAATACCAGCTTTTTCTTCTACTGATATATCAACACACGCAGCCATCCACTTTAAGACAAAAGTCACATTTACAGTTGTAAAAAATGGCTTATACGTTTGCACCTGAGCATTTATACGTTGGCGCCAAATTATACGAATTGCAGGATATGAAAATTCCACAGCGTAACTAAGGAAATCAGACCTAGAACTCCAAGTAAAATGGACGTCAAAAGGGAGAGTAGTAGTTGTAGTGGGAGGAAGAGGAGGAGAGGAGGAGGTGGAGGAAAGAAAGAATGACAGAAACCAACAAACGTAGGAGGATGAGTAACACTTAGAAAAAGAAAAACTACAGAACATATAGGCAAAAAGCGACAAAAAGAAGACATTAAGGCGAGAAAAAAAAACTAAGAAAAGAGACGGAAAATTAAGAATTAGTAGGAGAAATGGGAAAAAGATGATTAAATGTAAAAGAAATGTAAAAGAAAATAAGATTAAGAGGTGGGTAAAAGCGAAAAAATAACGAGAGAAGAGGAACTGAAAGAATTAGAAGAAAAAGAGAGAGTGGGCAAGGGGCGAAGATTAAGTAAAGACGAAAAGAAAGAACGGGAAAAGAAGCAAGAGTAAGGAAAAAAAAAACGAGAAGGAGAAAAACGATAAAAAAGAAGAGGAAGAAGCACAAGAAGAGAAGGAGAACATGAAGAATGAAGAGAAAGAAGTAAGAAAGAACAATGATAGGAAAAAGAGAATTATGAGAAGAAAAGGAAGAAGAATAAAAGAAGTGTGAAGAAACCAAACGATGGAAGGGATGTAAAACACGGGAGAACCCTATGTAAAAAGATGCAAAAGGAGAAATAGAAGAATGGATAAAAATGTTTAAGCAAAAGAAAGTAAAGAAGAAAGAAGGCTGGGCCATAAAAAGATGAAAAGAAGAAAGTATTGAAATAAAAAAGAAGTAAAAAAACGAGTAATAAAAACAACAGAAGAACAAAAAAGATAAGAAAGAAGAAATAAAAAAAGAATTATTCGACTGTGAACATCTGTTCATATATTCGCTTGTGCGCATGCCTATTAACAAATTATCTCCCTTGCTTGCAACATACTCAGATTAATCATTACGTGATTTAACCTTACTTATGGTGATTGCCTAAGTGTAGCTCAGACGTGGAACACGGCCGAAAGTATGGGACACAAAGTGAGGATTGAACTCACTATTCAGTCGTAATTTATCTAGCAAGACTAGCTTGCTAACCATTACACCAGATCGAGATGCCGAATAGAGATTTACTAAGGATAGTTTAATTGAGGCACAAGGCCACGTTTTAGGATCGGTGTTGTAACTGATCTCTCGAAACTAACCATTACGTCACGTCGAAGTGGCCAAAATGATTTTCTAAACGTATCTTGGATGTGGCACAGCCGAAAGCGTAGCGCATCCAGTGAGGATCGAACTCACTACAGAGTCGTAATTGATTTAGCGGGGCAAGCGTGTTAACCATTACACCACGTCGAACATAAGTACGTACCCTTTAAACTATCATCTAAATCACCTCACAACCCAAGCACATACTTTTTAAAAAAAAATCACTTCACCCCAAGCAAGACAACAGAGCCATTAACACACGGGGGTGGGGACGGTTACTCACTGTGAAAAAAATATAAGAAAAACATTATTAAGGGGCGAGAACAAAAAAAAAAAAGAATAGGATTAAAAAAAAAAACAGAAGATAACGATTGACATTGCATTTAAATTTTTGAAAATCAAAGTTGAATGAAAATCAAGAAGCCGGAATAGAGTTGCAGAAGCAAGAATTGCAATAGAAGAAACTGTTAACATAAAACTTTTATCTAGCCATTTTGACTCTGAGATGACGAGATCTTGCTGCCAATCTAGTAATGCGCTAAAATTCTAGGTACCATAAAAGTCAGTTCATCAGAAACATTTACCATGAAAGTAATTATAAAAAGCCATGTGGTGGGAAAGTGACTGAAAGTCGAGATGCCAGGTCAGGATTAATAACATTGCAGATTCTTCCTTAGATTCTATCAAGGATCTCTAAATATATAGCGGGAGAACCATATGTTGCAGCAATATTCTAAGGACGAATGGTAGACTTCTATATAAGATAGATGCTAGCGAGAAAAACTGTTTACCTCAATACAGTGAACCAACCTTCCTAGCAGCAAACAGTAATCCTCTAAAATAAGTTGCCGTAAAATCTTGTATTGGATGAATTTCAGTATAAAAGATATAACGGAAAGGAGTCTGTTGTGAGTCACGATTGCCTACCTACTGGTGCACAGCTATCGGTTAAATAGTAAGGTAGACTGAAATCTCCAGCTTTGGCTGATAGCCAATTTTGGATGCAAAGGGACTACTCCATTATATTTCACAAGAATGAATGATTTTTTTTTCTTTGGGACATCATTATTTATATTTCAGTTAATCTTACTATTTGCGGAGGGTCATTTTATTTAATCTTTGCTCTTTTTTATATCATTCTTTTAGTTAAGGTGTCAGAGCGTTTTCCTTTCTTTCTTTCTTTCTATCTTACTTTTCTTCTTTCTTTTTTGCTTTGATTACGTTTCTTTCCTTCTTTCTTTGCTTCCTTTCATTATAGTTCTTTGTTTCTTTCTTACTTTCTGTCATTACATTCTTACCTTTTTTTTTCTTTCTTTCTTCTTGCCATTATGTTCTTTCTTTCTTTCTTCTAATTCTGCAAATGCATATTTATTTTCTGTTTCATTGTACTTTATTTTATTTTCATCCATTTATTCTGAAAGGATTTTCTTAGATTTTATTCCGTTTCATCTTATCTCGATCAAATGTTATTACGAAATCCCGATAAAGCTTTCGTTCTTTTAGGATGCCATAAAACGAAGGAAATTATTTCGTATGCAGAAATTAGGATATTTGGACATCGATAGATAGATAGATAGATAGATAGATAGAATAGACAAAAAGTAATTATTTGCAATATATACATACTTATATGTGTGTGTATTTTAATCCGTCAGATTTTATCACTTTAAACGTTGCACGTTTCTATCCACGGAAGGACTTCTTCAGTTTCGCGTAACCTACAAAACGTGTCACATGCCGTTATCAATTTGGTATATATATATATATATATATATATATATATATATATATATATATATATATATATATATATATATATATAAAAAAAAAAATAAAAAAAAAAAATAAGTAGGAGGATTTGATAAACATATAAATAAATTCATTGAGTCTAATATAAACATCAACAGGAAAATAGAGGGAGCACTGGACGGCCGTTTCGTACTATAATTGGGACTCATCAGCAGTGCGCATCCACCACCAGGTATCGAAACCCTGACAGTTGGGTTGTCAAGCAGACAACATACCAACTGTACCAACCTATGTTGAGTCTGATATGAATCTCTACGGTGTCGAGGCCCGGAATTTATTTATATATATATGTGTGTGTGTGTGTGTGTGTGTGTGTGTGTGTGTGTGTGTGTGTGTGTGTGTGTGTGTGTCAGTCAATCCAACAGATTTTATCACTTTAAACATTATTTTGTTTTGGATTCTCATATCTGAGTAGACGACCCGGTAGAAATAAATAAACATACATAAACAAACAGGGCGTCTACTCAAATATGAGTATCTACTAAAAGTAACGCTTAAAGTGATAATATCTATATCTATTTTTTTATTTTTTTTTAATCCGTGTCACCCCAAGCAAGGCAGCAAAGCTACTAAAACACAAGAGGTTACAGGGTGTGGAATAATTAATAATGAGCGTAAAGATTACAATAGATAGCGACTGACATTTCATTAAAATCAAAGTTGGCTGGAAATCATAGAGCCGGAAATGAGTTCCACGAGCAAGAGGTGCGAGAAAAGAAGCTGTTAGCATAGAATTTACGGCTACATCTAACCAACTCAACTGTAAATTGACGAAATCTTGAAGGCAGTCTAGTACTGCGCTTAAATCCATAAAGTCTAGGTACCATAGCGAAGAGTTCGTCCGAACAATTACCATGAATGTATTTATTAAAAATTTCACAGAGAGGCTACCATACGGCGATCGGTAAGTGGCTGGAGCCGAGTCATCAGATCAGGACGAATAATATTGTTGATTCTTCTTTGAATCTTATCACGGAACTCAAAGTAAATAGAAGAGGCACCGGACCATATGTGGTAGCAATATTCTAAGCATGGACTTATAGATATGCAAGATATATTATGGAGAGAAAAATAGCACGCTCAACAAAGCAAACCGACTTCCTTAACAGCTGACCTAGCAATGGATTCGACATAGTCTTTCCACTTAATGTCAGTTGAGAACGTTACACCGAGAAGATGCAACGAGTTACTTTCATAGGGGTTAGCATCAGCCATGCTGAGGGAAGGCAGAGAGGAGTCTCTCAGATGATTAATGGAGTTTAGTTTTGGGGGCGTTAAAAATAACAAGCCATCTTTTACCCCAGTTAACGTTTTGAACATCAGCTGCCATTTTGACCTTGTCGGGTTGGTCAGAAGTAAATGGGTGTGTCATCAGCATAGATGCCAAATTGAGAGCTGACGACATGAGCAAGGTCATTAATAAAAATTTTAATAAAGCGTAGAACTATGGATGGAGCCCACGTTAGTACAAAAGAATCTAGATGAGTGGCTGTTCTAGATAACTTTAATTTCGCAATTTGATAGCAGGAAGATTCTACTGGCCAGCGTGAGAGTCAACAGTTGACTGACACGAATGTTAACTAGCATGCTAACATGCAAAAAAAATCGATAGCTGCATTCGTCACAAGTGGGAAAAATTTAAATCTGCATGGCACTTTACTCCAATTGGCTCATTCGCTTGCTTAAACTCAACGTTGATTCTGATTCCGCAGAACTGGGTTGGGTGTGAAAAAGTATTTGTTGTTAACATTCTTTTTCATTCGGTTTTTCAAGTTACGAGTCCTTTTTTTTAAAGCTGATCGTTTTGTGTTCATTTTGTTTAGGTTTTTTTTGTAACAGATTTAATGTTTAGTATAGAGCTTAGAAAAAATTAGCAGTGTGAGTTGGGCAAGAAGTAAGGCATGTAACAACATCAGCATGGCAAAAGGGCACTCCTTTAAAGGCAAGGAAGGACAAAAATATTTTAAGTCAAGTGATAGCGATTGCTGTATGAGTCGTACGATTTTTGAATCAAGCACGGGCAACACCGGACCATGCGGCTAGTTTCCCATATATACACACACACACATATATATATATATATATATATATATATATATATATATATATATATATATATTATAGAAAGATAAAAATATTTTAACCTTTTGTACAACCCGGGTTTCAACCGTGGGGTTTCATTAAATTAATTTTGCCTGGCTACTTGATGAGATCCCACTGTTGAAACCCCGGTAGTCCAAAAGATAAAATATTTTCATTTTTTTATAATATTAACCTGTTCAATTTTCTGAACAGTGCATTGAGCACATTTTATTATGTATCCGTCTTTGGCAATGTAATTTCCAGCCTATTTTACATACATCTTATATTTATATATATATATATATATATATATATATATATATTAATTTTTGTCCAGTTTGTGATAGCTTGTACAGAACTATATAGAATTTAAAAAAAAAATAGAACAATCTTGCTGTTTGATATTAGTAAAATATTATTTAAGAAAGGTATTAACAAATTTGATGATGTGCATATGAAAACCACATATCCTAACACTTACTCTCTGAAATAGCCCCCCCCTGTTTATGAATACAATATTTGAATGTAAGCTAATCTAACACTAGGATCAGGCATCTATACTACATTTTTTTCGAATGTGCCATTCAAATTTGGCGACGATACCTCCCGATGATTGAACCAAACGATTGAAAAAATGTTTGTCAACGGAAATCTGGACTCGATTTTATATCTGCATTGATCCTGATAGATAGATAGATAGATAGATAGATAGATAGATAGATAGATAGATAGATAGCATCTATTGTAATATTCTACACATCGTTATATATTTATATATATATATATATATATATATATATATATATATATATATATATATATATATCCAAGTATAGGATTCTTATACGAGTGATCAATACAGAGTAGAGCAAATATAATTTATTCGAAAATTATGATGAACATATTCTAAAAACCCTACAAAATATCCATTTAGTTTCAACACTTCTGGTGTCTTATCAAATCAAGTGATTGTGTTGAATGCAACATTCAACACCATCACTTGATAAAACACAAGAAGTGTTGAAACAAAAATAGCTATATTTGTAGTGATTTTATAACTTGCTTATGTTATAATTTTTCGAATAAATTATATATATATATATATATATATATATATATATATATATATATATAAAGACAAAAGGTAAACTTATTTAAGTAGACGCGTTTCGTCCTCTGAAGAACTTTATCAAGGCAAATACATTTACCTTGATAAAGTCCCTCTTCATTTATAATTGTCCTTGTGCGCTATCTGAAATTTTACATATACACCCACAAACACAGACACAGACACACACACGTAGACACACAAACACATACACACACACACACACATACATATATATATATATATATATATATATATATATATAATTGTTTGTGAGTGTCTTCTACTAAGAAATGTAATATGAAGAATGAGTCTTGTGTCATAAGGTAGGCGGGACTTTTCACCTGTAAAGTTAAGTACTGCCGACGATTGTTTTATTTACACCTGTTTCAAATTAAACGTCGTGACCTGGTCGCTAACTGCGCAAAAACCATACCTGACATATCAAACGCTCTCTGGTTATATGACCTGCTTGACACGCGAGACCAACCACTTTATTACGTATAAGTTCTTTTTTTCTTTTTTCTTTTTTCTTTTTTTTTTTCATCTACTTTTCACTACAAAATTGATTATTTGTCTACGCTGGTTTCAAAAATGTTTTCTACGTTAGGATAAATTTACAAGAGAGAATTCAAATTCATTCGATCGCACACGTTTTTAGGTGATATATATATATATATATATATATATATGTGTGTGTGTGTGTGTGTGTATGTATATATATATATATATATATATATATATATATATGAATAGAATATATGAATACGTTAAGAAATAAAGGGAAAGAAAGAATATATATATATATATATATATATATATATATATATGAATAGAATATATGAATACGTTAAGAAATAAAGGGAAAGAAAGAAAGAAAGAAAGAAAGAAAGAAAGAAAGAATAACCAAAGTATAATGTAATGACTGGTTTGCATTTTAAACTATTCTCGTCTACCAGGGACGCTAGTGATTTCTTTTTGCAGACGCCTGCGCCGTCACATTTGTATTTCTTCAACACCCACCAGAGTCAGTCTTTAATTTATTGAAATTATCTTGAACCTACCTTAGTTCAGTTTCTGATTGAGAGCGCATAATCAGGTGTGATCAGTGGTTGAAAATGGGCGGTACGCTCAAACGCTCAGTCATGATGACTAGTGACTTCGTGTCAGCACAATTATTATCAACGGCGTCCGAACAGTTTCGTCTACTCAGTTTCACTGACAAGGCTTCGCTCATCCCGTGAAGTCTGGTATTCAGGCTTTGTCCAGTATTCCTGCGCGCTGACGTCGTCATAACGCTGACGGCCTAACCATATGTGCACAGAAGGAAAATAGCTTTTCAACTAAATATTCTGATGGGTATTAGGGATTGGAAGATTGTGTTGCATCAGTCCCAAGAGAGAAAGGTTGCTTGTGAACATGAGTTTGTGATGTATTTTATCTGAGCTTGAACACCGTCTTTCAATGGCAAACGTAAACGGTTATCGTAATTTTTGTTGTTGTTGTTATTGTTTTTCAACAGTTGTATTGATGTGCAGTTGTCCAAACGAAAAGGGAAATCAGTGAACAGAGTCCAAATTCCAATCCAGGTCTATTTTGTTCATTTTCGAACAAACGCCTTTGAACAAGGCAAGTGTCCATCTTTGTTCACCCTACCTGTTATTGATTACATAGCAGAGTAGGCTGGGCTCTGTAGCAATGAGCGGCATCCAGTCTTGGAAAGGACAACTCTGATTTTAAAACTGTGGTGAAGGCCCTTGGAACGCACTCCACTCCCAAGCTGCCATGGCAATTTTCAGAAAATAAAGAAAAAGGAATCTGTGGAGCGCCAGGATCCAGTCCGTCCTGACGGTTTTAAAGAACTATTAGTTTGGTATAAGGATATAGAAATGCACTCGAATTGAACCCATTGCGCTACCTTTGGTCCATGGGACTACATTCATAACTCTAGCGCTACGGTTGGCACGCTATACTGACATTTAATAAATTTCACTTAATATACTACACGGCTGCCCTAGTTGGCGACCAAATAGGCTCGTGGGATTTATTTTCTAATAGTCGTTTTAGATATGAAATTATATATATATATATATATATATATATATATATATATATATATAATTAGTTCATAATTATAAGTAGTTCAGTGCGACGCGTTTATATATGAAACAGCCATCTGGATAAAAATAAATAGATAAAATAAAATAAAACAAAATTCTCACACTTCACAACATAGCATGGTGCCAAAAGCTATCTTTCGCTGTAACTGACCAGACGATGTGCGTACATGAATGCCATCATCCTCTTTGAAATCGATACCCCACCCTAACTTGGCTTGACTTCTTTCCGAAGGTGATTGATATGTGGATAAAAATTAACTGTCAGACCCCTTATCAAAGTGGTAGCCCCAGCCGTTTCCATAGTAATTAATTTTGCGAGCGAATATGCTTATAAAGATGCGTAAATTTCAAGATTGGTTATTCCTAACTTCTCACTTGAGGATGAAACAGGGCTTGATACCTTAATTCAATTTAATTTTAATAATTATATTGAGGGTCTCGGCTCCCTGCCGGGAACTTTTATGTAGCGAAGGAATCATATTTTTTAAAAAATAATTATAATTTAAGCTTTACTTCTGTATGGATCACTGTTTTTTAAAAATAAAAATACTAAAGAACTCCGGAATATTTACCTAACGTGTTCTTTCCTATTTTTCTACGTACCTGCACATGCATACATATATCATTCGTAGATAGTACTGTTTCGCTGTATTACAGCTCCTCATTGCGACTAGACATCAAATGTTTCATGCCAGGATTGAAATCCAACTTATTTGGTGGCAGTCAGAGTTTCTACTACTGATCTATCACCAATTTAATTCTAGCATATTGTTTTTACGAATGTAAACAAACACCATTCAGTCAGAGGGCTCCAATTCATTTTACCGAAGGACTTTGCATTAGCGCAGGTGGCTGTTGTTTATAGAATCAGTTTATCTCTCAACAGTGCTCAGTTGAAATATATTTTACAAGAGCTTATATATATATATATATATATATATATATATATATATATGCAGTACCGTGCAAAAGTCTTAGGCGATGTTAAACTATTGTAAATTTCTAATAATTGCCAACTTATTAGTTAATATTTTATTGCGCTGTCTATCGATGAAAATTTGGCCATATTGGAGTCATTGTTACACAATTATCATATTTATAGCAAGAAGCGAGACGACACCCAAAGATAGATGTGCGAAATTCTTCGACCTGCTGGCCTTTTTTTGTTTACTCTTTTCTGTTTCACCAGTAAAAGGGAAATATTTTTTACGCAACAGGACCGATTTTTTTCTATATATGGGGGGGGAGGCAAATTCTGACATCAAACTCCTGTATTCTTCCATAACTTGAAATCATCGCAAAAAATTCTAAGGTAATCAGAATTAATGATTTGAAGTTACATAATGAATACGAACCATCGAATAGTCACTAAGGGTCTTGGAATGTCAAAAACATATCCCCTGGAAGATTCAAAGCTCTGGAAGTGTTTTAGATCGACCAAACTATGGTCGTCTTCGAAAGCTATAAGATAAAACGGAGACTGATCAGAGCAGCAAAAGGCTCAGTAAAAGAAGACTGATATACAAGTGATGGATGATTGTGATTTGTTCAGTTTGGTGTCAGTAGATAAGATTATCCTTCAAGAAGATGGACTGAAGAGATTCATTTTAATGAAGAAATCAGGTTTAAACGTAAACCATTTGAAGTTGGTCAAAATGCTATGATTCAGATGTTTGGGATAAGATCATATTCAGAGATGAAATGAAGATGGAGCCACGCTCTAATTTGTTAGAAGGGTGACAGGAAAACAAAATGGCCCGTGTTATACAACAAAAAACAGCAAAGTTTGAGGGAATAAAAGCCTGATGCTTTAAGTCTGGATAACAAATTAATGGTTCCAGAAATTGTTTAAAATTAAAGATAGCTTAAATATTGTCAAATAAATCCTGATGTTGAAGGAATATTTAAAATATTTAAAATATCTAAATCAATAACAAACCAATATATTTCGATTCTGGCAAGAGTTGTGGCCTAAAGAATGCCTAAAAATACTGATCAACAAAAAAGTATTTCCGAAAAAAAAATGTCCCTATATTTTATGAGAGGACCAGACTATTTAAGTAGGTCCCAGGAGAGACCAATGTCCGTCGTAAGTTTTATTCGACTGAGCCGTTCATATTTCCCGAACATTTCTCATAATGATAGAAGGAAATCTAACAATGATCTGTGGGATTTTCACCGAATTTACTTTAGCCTAGTTAAGATAAAATATTGCATCGCCCACTGAAGTTAGAAAGAACCCGATGGACAATGGTCTTTGAGATTAGCTTCTGAAATATCACTCGACGGCAGGTGGATATGTATGTATGTATTTTAATACGTACGTATGTCAAGATCATCACCTCTCTCAGAAACATCGCAGTCAAACACTCCTTGTTAAATGTTCTTCTCTCCTCGCTAACCCCGTCAGACATCTACTTTAAAAATTGCTGTCTACAATAAAAATCGTCCATTTTATAGCTGCACACCTGGCCGTCTTTGTCTTGGTTTGTGTTCTTTCTCCACCCTTCGACGTTTCCAATTGACAAGAAGCTCTTAACCTATCTGTCTCCACTTAACGACAAACCAGATAAATATGAAAGAGAAAAAGGATAATAATAGACGAGGCTATCACTAAAATGTAATAAATAAAAGGAGAAAGATGTGAATAGCCAAACTGAAATCGATATACAGGAACAGGCTGAGAGGATAGATAGATAGATAGATAGATAGATAGATAGATAGATAGATAGATAGATAGATCAGAAGAAACTGAGTATAGATCGATATGGGCAGACATAGATAGATAGATAGATAGATAGATAGATAGATAGATAGATAGATAGATAGATAGATAGATATGAACAAACCGAGAATAGATCAATATAACCAAATTGAAATAGATATACAGATATACAGGAACAGACTGAGATAGATAGATAGATAGATAGATAGATAGATAGATAGATAGATAGATAGATAGATCATGAACAAACTCAGATAGATAGATAGATAGATAGATAGATAGATAGATAGATAGATAGATAGATAGATAGATAGATAAAGCGGAGAAAATACGGCACGTATAAATAGTGATACACATTCCAGTAATTCCCTGCACCCACATTTTAATAAGCAATCTGTCAGCTGGCAATTACGTGCAGTCAAACATGCTCTGACAGAAAGTAAATCGTTAAAGTAAATTGTGAGGAAAAACTGAATAGAAAAAATAACAAAAAAAAAACGAACCTTTAGAGAAATCACCATAACATAAAAGACGTACACAATACGTAAACGTGAATTTGTCGCAATAAAATCTGAAAATATGTAAGCTTAAAAATGAATGAATCTTCTCAACAATGTCTGTGCGTGTGTGCTCACTTTTGTATAGAGACTAAAACAACCGGATTGATTGGACTGAAATTCGCCACCCACCCGTTTCTTGACCGCAGACGTGCAATAGGCATATTTGGAGTAGTCAATATCGTTACTGAAAATGAAACAAAAATAAAACAAAATCTTTTAAAACTGAGGAATATTTGACAATGAAGCTGAACTTTCGAAAATAGCTAACTTTCGCGCCAAATTCAATAATAATAAAAAAAAAAATTTATAGACATTTGAAATCAGAAATGCATTCCCCAAAAGTGATATTTATCATATTGATAGACTATGGAAGCAAAAAGGTAGCCATCAATGGTCAACTGAACTTGTTTTGTTTCAATAAATTTTGAATCTTTAAAAAAAAATTATATAAACAATGTAAAAAAATTTTTCCACTAGTTGAAAAAGTAATATTTCCATAAATATAAATCATTTGTTGGAACTACAAGTTTAATTTTAATTATTTACTGATCAGTCCGGTAAGATCAAATTAGCAGCTGATCTCAAAACTTACCTACAATATGTTGTTAACTGGAGTAAAGAATGGCTTGTTTGTTTTAACACTTCCAAAATGAAACTGCTCTCTGTCAATCATCTGAGAGACTCCTTTATGCCTTCCATCAGCATGATTGATGCTAACCTCCAGGTGAGTGACACGTTTCGACTTCTCGGAATAACATTTTCTGATGCCATGAAGTGGTAAGATTATATTGAATCAACTGTTAGGTCTTCTGATAGGAAAGTTGGTTCACTGTGTCTTACTAGACATTTTTTCTCTCCAAAATGTGTCTTAATATCTGTCTTAATAGAAAGTCTTATCAGTTCGATAAGATTAAATTGGCAGCTGATCTAAAAAAATGACCTAAAATCTGTTGTTAACTGGGGTAAGGAAGGACTTGTTAATTTTAATGCATCCAAAACGAAACTGCTCTCTATCAATCATCTGAGAGATTCCTCTTCGCTTTTCATCATTATGCTGTTACAAGATTTGAACAATTTTGCTGTTACAGCCAGTATAATTTCTTAACAGTATGGTTCATACAAGCATACATGGTGGCAACGAATCGATTTTGAATAATACAATCATTTGATTTATCTCTCAAACATGGGCTGCGTAGATCTGGCTTTTTAGCCCTGCTATGGCGTTACATTCACTTCTGTAGATGAGAGAACGTTGGCCGCCTCTTGCGGTTTGGTGTTACACTAATATTTTAGTAAACATTCATATGACGTTTTACTCCTGCACGTATTAATACCCCTTTTCACTCGAAAACCCCTAGCAATATGATCATGCGACTGAGCAATTTATGCGGGGAAAATATCTATCCCGG
>CAHIKZ030001879.1:360000-410000 GCA_903632075.3 Acanthosepion pharaonis
GAGGATGAAAATCTCTGAAGTTTTATTCGGGAGATTACTGGCGGCTCTGTAAGAGTGTACGAAACAAGTACAATTCCTCAGTCCTCCAATCTGTTTGAAGTATTGTCATCTACTGGTGATGAAGCTGAATCCTTTTCGCAGAAATTCTCTTCCAACTCCAATCTCGATTCATCAGAAGTACCTATGCCTTGTTTTTTTTTTTTACCCAGAGAACAGAGTCTCTAATGGGTGATATGCATATACCTCAGTCTATGCTATCTAAATTAGATCCCCACAAGGCTTGCAGATTTGATGGTATACACGCAATTGTTCTAAATGTAATATTCTCCTGAAATGGTTCCTGTTCTCACCAACCTATACAATAAATGCCTCGCCGCTTCTTGCTTTCCAACTTGTTGGAAGTTCACTTCTGTAGTTCCTGTCTTTGTGAATTTGGATAATCTTCTGACCCCTTAAATTACCGCCCTATGACTCTCTTTCCTCTTTTTTGGCAAATTACTAAAGGCACTAATCAACGCTGGCTAAGCATTTTACTTCACACGGCCTCCTTTCGGATAAGAAATATGACTCCCTTTCTCCAGGTATGTTAACGGCTATAACTAAATTTGTCTATCAAACTTTAGATAAGAACGGTGAAGCTTGAGCTGTAGCTATAGATATCTTGAAGGCGGGTTTAGCATACTGGTTTTTTCCACAATGATTACGATATCTCTACAAGTATATTTAGTCTAATCTGGTCGTTCCTAACAAATCGTGTAACGAACCATGTTGAACGGACAGGCTGCTAGTTCTTCTCACCTTGGACCTACGTTGCTTCTTAGCTACATCAACGACATTCATGATGTTATCAGATTCCGACTAGGAATTTATACTGATGATAGAACTATTTACTCGACAAAGTAAAACTGGTAACTGCCCTCGAAATGACCTTCAGTCAGTCGTTACCTGGGGCAAGGAATGGCTTGTAAATCTGTCTTCAAAACAAACCAGCTTTCATTTAATCACCATATTGAACCTTTTTTGCCTACCGTCAGCATGGTTGATGCTAACCTGCAGGAGAGCAACTCTTTGTGCCTTCTTGCTCTTACGATTTCTACTTACATGAAGTGGAGTGATTATGTTGAATCAATTGCTATGTCTACTGCTAGGAAAGTTGGTTTATTGTGTAGTGCTAGTAAATTTTTACTCATCAGAATCTATCTTACACATTTCTAAATCTATTATTTGTCCGTGCATTGGATATTGTTACCATATCTGGTCTGATGCTCCTGCTATATATCTCGAGATTTTTGTCAAAATTCAAAGAGTCTGTTGCTTCCCTCTGTTCTTTCTAGAAATATTTTTATGACAATTGTTCTGATGTGTTGTCCCCTTTGGTACCTTGACTGTATGAATTTATGCGTACTACTACGAGGAAATGTCAAAAATTCTCCGCACACTTGACTAAAGATATATTATGGCGAAAGCTCCGATAATTCTTACTTACCCTCGTAGATTGGCAACTAGGTCTAACCATTTTACTCTTGAACTAGCTAGATGCAACCGTCACTTCTACTCTGAAAGTTTTTTCTCGCACTTCCTACCTGCGGA
This sequence comes from Acanthosepion pharaonis, assembly GCA_903632075.3. Lineage (NCBI taxonomy): Eukaryota > Metazoa > Mollusca > Cephalopoda > Sepiida > Sepiidae > Acanthosepion > Acanthosepion pharaonis. The sequence continues at coordinate 361,591 of CAHIKZ030001879.1, forward strand.
AATCCATTCCGATTTCTTGCTTCCCTGTCAACTACAATCTTCAAAAATTTAAATTCAACGTCAATCGCCATATTCTGTCTCTCTGAATCCTCTTCTTTTATTGTCCTTTCTCCTCACTTCTCCTCACTAAATTCTTCTCATTCTCTTTCAAGCCAATAAACTCCTTGCATCTTAGTGGCATTATCGCCTTGCTTGGTGTGATATGATTTAAAAAATTTGAAGAAAGGGGAACTGTGAAGAGTTAAGATTGCATACACCCTGAAGGGTGGCTATTTTGACAAAAAAATAATAATAGGTATGTTCGAAAACATTAAATTTGCATTTAAACTAATTTAACATGACGGCACTGGCAGGAGCAAACAAAGAGAGAGACATGCACATGACTTTCAATATAATATATGTATGACTATCAAACAACTAAAGTTTTTGATTCTGTAAAACAGGCATGGCTTGCTCTTTATTTTAATTCGCCAAAACCTGATCTTCACCTTGCTCTCCCACTTATAGTCTCCTTATACTACGCTATTGCTCTTTTTAATTTATTAACTATCACTCCCCGTCTTGCTCTCTCTCTCTCTCTCCTCCTTCTCCTCCTCCTCCTCCTCCTCCTCCACCTCCTCCTTTTTCTCGCTGTCTTTCTTCTTTACGATTGGCGCACTCTTCGGCCTATTCTCAAACCATTTAATCTCCCTTGCCAACAAAGTTGACCGCTGAACAAAACCTCCACAAGCTTCCAACCGTGATCTAGCAATAAATTAATATGGCCGCCTGTCATCGTTTCATGGCGGGGCAGGAAGGGCGTCGTCGCTTCCGTCCCGCAGCTTTTCTCGCTATTTCAGACCGCCATTGCTAAATTTTAAGTTAAGCCCCTTCTATAATTTTCCTTTATTTTTCTATGTATATTTATGTTTTTTTTTTGTTTGTTTTTTTAGGTACTTTATGAATTCTTTGTGTCAGCAAAGTTAAGAAATGTTCAAGAGACCGCACTGAGTGACTCTAGGCAAAGTTGAATCCTGGGAAGTGTTTGAATCAAGTAGATCACTGGCTTGTGATTAATGAGAGCTGAAGTCTAAAAGATGGCGTTGGTAAATATTTTGTGGTCTGGTTTTGGTGAGAAATGAGGTTAATGGCAGAAACTGGTCATCAGATTAGTGGCCATGTTTGATATCTAAATGTGTTTGCATAAATGGGTCTTATTTAATATGAGCCGATTTCACATCTCTTCGTATTTACAACGCAAACAATATCAGTCAATCAACTATCAATCGATCATAGCCTGTTCATGCCTCTCTATTCAACACTAATCATATCTAGGTTTATTCATATCTATCTATCTATCTATCTATCTATCTATCTATCTATCTATCTATCTATCTCAATCTGTTCATATCTATCTATTTACTCACCAACAAAACGAACTTGTCCTAACCATTGGGAATTGATATATTATGTTTATTTTGCTAGCCATGCCCACCGCCTACAATCTATTCATATCTATCTATCTATCTATCTATCTATCTATCTATCTATCTATCTATCTATCACTGTCTGTTCATATCTATTTATGTATCTATCACAGTATGTTCATCGCTATATATCTATCGATCACATTCATACTTATTTAAATATTACAGACTGTTCTATCTATCTGTCAGCCTGTTCATACTTATCTATCACATTCCGTTCATATCTATAAAAATATCGAACAGTCTGTTGATGTCTATTTAAATCTATCTATCTATCTATCTATATATATATATATATACATGTCACAATCTGTTCATATTTATCTATATATGTATCAGTCTTTTAAGCTCTCTCTCTATATATATATATATATATGCCAGAGGACTGTGGATTCTAAAGCTGTTGATTCTTTTTCTATATATATATATATATATATATATATATATATATATATATATATATATATATATATATATATATATATATATATATATATATCACTTTCATATCTTTCTGTCTGTGTAAATATACGTGTGGGTGTGCGTGTAAGAGAGAGAAAGTAAGCGAGTAAGTGACTGAGTGTATGGATGTTTTGGTTGAGGCACAAAGTAAATATCAAATTTGTTCAAATTAAGCGGCTGCACCGTGTATGCAAAACTGTATATAAACAGTTTCAAATTCCGCAGTTTCTGTTTTATTGTGAAGTACGTGCTATATTTGATGGCGTATAATCCCCAATCTTTATCCCTACAATAGGATTTCGAGTCTCTGATAATCTAATATTTATCTAGATGCCGTAGACTAGCAGCCCTTGTACAAAGCCTGTCCTAACAATGCAAAAATGTAACATGAAATGTAAATAGATGGCATTGATATAGACTCGTCATTGACAAACAGCGGCTCGGGAGATCAGGTCTTTCTTAATGTCATAAGAAAATAACGTTTTTGTTTCTTTCTCACTAGTTCACTTACACCCTCTCTCGAACATGGCCACGTAAAAAAACAATGATTAACTACAATGTTTCTTGAATTTTGTTAACTCTCAGGGAAACTAACATTCTCGGCAATTAGAACCATTGATGGTTTTCACTATGGAAGATCCTACGTGCTTTTGAAATAGGAAACGTTCATAAGAATTTTTTTTTCTAAAGAAAAATGTTTTCATTTTCAATTGGATAAATTAGAAATAAATCACACTCAGCGACATGTTTTAATCACACATAAGTGATATTATGCCAAGATTTCAATTTTTAATTAGAAGATCTTTTCTAAAAAAATAAAACTTTGATACCATTTCTAATAACTGCAGCACCACTACGAAAAATTACCTTGAATCTTTTTCGTAGTGCGTTCCGCCTTGTGATGAACCACAGATCATGTGACCCGCCATGTAAGGAACTATAGATATTGCGGTCAGCCTGGTGATTAACCATAGATCATGAGGCCCGCCTTGTGATAAACCACAGATCATGCGGCCCGCCTTTTGATGAACCATAGATCATGAGGCCCGCCTTTTGATGAACCATAGATCATGAGGCCCTCCTTGTTATGAACCATAGATCATGCGGCCCGCCTTTTGATGAACCACAGATCACGCGACCCACCTTGTGAAGAACCACAGATCACGCGACCCGCCTTGTAATGAACCACAGATCACGCGACCCGCCTTGTGATGAACCACAGATCACGCAACCCGCCTTTTGAAGAACCACAGAACCATGTGGATGAACCATAGATCATGCAGCCAGCCATGTGATGAACCATAGATCATGCGGTCCGCCTTGTGATGAAACGTAGAGCATGCGGTCCACCTTGTGATGAACCATAGATCACACGACCCGCCTTTTGATGAACCATAGATCACGCGACCCGCCTTATGAAGCATAGATCATGCGGTCCGCCTTGTGATGAACCATAGATCATGCGGCCAGCCATGTGATGAACCATAGATCATGCGGCCCGCCATGTGATAAACCATAGACCATGCGGTCCGCCTTGTGATGAACCATAGATCACGCGACCCGCCTTTTGATGAACCATAGATTACGCGACCCGCCTTGTGATGAACCATAGATCACGCGACCCGCCTTTTGATGAACCATAGATCACGCGACCTGCCTTGTGAAGAAACATAGATCATGCGGCCCGCCTTGTGATGAATCACAGATCATGCGGCCAGCCATGTGATGAACCATAGATCACGCTACCCACCTTGTGAAACACCATAGATCATACGGTCCGCCTTGTGATGAACCATAGATCATGCAGACAGCCATGTGATGAACCATAGATCATACAACCCGCCTTCTGATGAACTATAGATCATGCGGTCCACTGCCTGAAACATGCTGCCTATGCACATTATCATATATGGCATATTATGAAAATTAAAAACATTTGCTCTCTTAATAAATTAAACAGTAAAACTATTAATAAAAGGTAAAATAAAATATTTCAACCAATTTTAAGCTTGCCTAATGAATTCACGCTTCATATTAAGTTGTTCGAAAAGTAATAACTCATTTTACTGGTCTTAATTATGAGTTAACCAACTAAGACATATCAAAAATTGAATGTTAGGAACCTGACTCTAGAATTAGTTTATCCTCTCTTCTATTCGATAGTGCACCGTTTATACTGCATTTCAGAATTTAATTGTGAATAATTGGTGAGATGAAATTTTCGTTCCTCGTGAGCTTTCGGTTAAGAACAAAACACAATGTTCTGCAATCTGCAATTGTCTTTTAACCAAGAATGGCAAGATCTCATTATTATGTCACATTTTAACCGAAAAATAAAGTGGTTAGAACAAAATGAGAAAGCAGGACCAGCACCAAAACCAGTATTTCACGCACAGAAATTTCTTGCTTTCTCTCCCATGGAATATGAAAGGCATTGTTAACTACGAGCACGTGGGCCACGGAAAGACCATCATTATAGAAGTTTATTGTCAGTAACTTGTTCAGTTAAACGAAGCATTATAAAAGGTGTCCGGGCTTGTTAAACAGGAAAAGGTGCTTTTCTCCGTCATGACAATGCAAGGGTAAACTCTGCAAAACAAAGCAAAGATAAAAATAAGATCGTTCGAATGCGAAGTCCTTCCACATCCTTTATACTCACCCAATTTAGAATTTTTTATATTTTCATCTGATTCAATCACCAGAACATTTTTCCGTGGTCGAACATTTAGACCCCAAAATGTTGAAAACAGAATTCCTAACAGTTTCTGTGGGGAAATCCCAGATTTTTTTCAGTAGAGAATCTAACATTTGGGCTCAATTGAAAATAAACATGATTATATTTTTGATAAATAATATTTCAATTTTGGGGCCACCCTGCTTTTCTTAAAAAAAACTCTCTAAATAATACCGTACTTTTTCTAAAGTAAAAGATAAAATCTCAGTAATTACAGTGTATTTGCTTTTATTTTCACAAAAACTAAGCAGTTAACTACACAAATTTATCATACAGCAGCATCATATTTTGTTTTCGTCAAATAAACCACCACTGCTTTACAAAGTCTTGGTATTCTTTCCAAGAGTTTTTGAAAAAATATAGATGGCACACCTTCACAAGCATTCTTCAAGCACTGAAAAAGTTCACTCTCACTCTTTGGGTATTCTCTTCGAACTTTCCAATCAAATTCATCCCATACTAATTCAATGGGATGAGGTGACTAAATCACAATAATCCAATTTTGTTCATTTTTTCTTTCTTTCTTGTTTTTTTTTTTTTTGGACTAGAGGTTTTATTTTGGCATAATTTAGAAGAGTGTTTTGGGTCGTTGTCTTGACAATGTTTTCCAATTATGCATGAACCAGATGGTAAAGCATGTTTTGCAAAATCTAATGATATTGTTCTTTTTTAGTGATTCTCTTGACATGAATCAAATCTCTAGTTCTTTTCGTCATCCCAAAATATCTACATAGGAGTTTATGCTGAAAACAAAATATAATATTCTCATACAAAATATTTATAATTTAGTAAAATGTATTGTGGGCAGATGAATACAAATTTGAAGTTTTTAGTAGTAGGAAAAGCCTTGAGAAAACTGAAAAATAAAATCAAATACACTGTGGTAACAAAAAATTTATCTTTTACTTCAAAAAATACAAAAATATTACATTTTAAGGTGTTTTTAAATAAATACAAGGTGATCCGAATTTTTTGCTTGTAGTGTAGCATGCATTTCTTTTAATATCCTTTCTTGTAAAGCGTAATTATTTTCCGAACATCCTATAATAAATACTTTAATCCTAAATATACATTAATATTTGAATAATTTATCAAATATACCTTGTATTTGTTTCTGTGAAGAAAATCAAGTCTAGCATCTAATACATAAAATGGAGTGCCTTCATTAACGTTAAATAAAGTTGTAATAATTAAAGATGTTTAATTCCTCTCCGTTTTATGGCATTATTCTTTTATGATGCGTCTATTGAAAAACCTATAAAAGAGAAAGTGCTAAAAAATTCTTGGCTCGATCCATTTAGCAAAATCTGAGCAAATGACTGGATGGGCCTAGTCGTAACCAGATTTTTGCGCTCAAGCAATCTTCAGACGACTTGTTTCAAGTCGTTCGTTTGAAGATAGCATGAGCCTGAAGCTCGGGTTACGACTAGGGCCAGACTTTCACAGGAATTAACGGCAACAAGCTTTTTTGTACTATCTAGGTAATGTAGGCGTTGAGCATTTTACTGAGTTGCTAGGTTTTTGCCTTTAGGTTTGTTTTTCATATTTTATATTGTTTAAAGATATTTAGGTTTTTAGCAAGTTGTTAGTTGGTTCTACCAATTGTTTTTGTTTATTTATTTATATATATATATATATATATATATATATATATATATATATATATATATATATATCAGGCAGGTTTGAATTCAGAGGTCCATCTCATGACACAAGGCCATAGAACACAGTTTTTCCTGTAGGATATATATATATATATATATATATATATATATATATATATATGATGTATAGGACCAACCTTTTTTTTAAACATCTTTTTGTTAAATATGACGGAGAAGGAAAATTTTATCAATTTTTTTTATTTGTCTTCCAAACGCTCTTAAATTTTGCCCCATGTTGGATAGATCGATTACAAAAATGTCCTCGATTGTCCCAAGGTGTTTAACCATTTTCAATATCACAATCACGCATCTCATGACACAGTAGGGTCGTAGGACCCACCACATGTACCGCAGTTGTAAAAGTGGTGTTTCTTGGGCATGATAGCCAGACAGGGCCCAACACTCTCCAGGCAGGTTTGAATTCAGAGGTCCCTTCTCCTAGATCCGTTGCTACCCAAGGCCATAGAACACAGTTTTTCCTGCTATTTACCCATAGCTGATATATATATATATATATATATATATATATATATATATATATATGATGTATATTCGGGCAGCAACCTTTCTTTTAAACATCTTTTGTTAAATATGACGGAGAAGGAAAATTTTATCAATTTTTTTTATTTGTCTTCTCCAAACGCTCTTAAATTTTGCCCCATGTTGGGATAGATCGATTACAAAAATTGTCCATGTCCTCGATTGTCCCAAACGCTTCTAGCCCCTTCTTTAACCATTTTCAATGGTGGGGGATGTTTTTTTGGTGTAGATAATTTATCTTCATGCTTTCACTGTATGAGGTGTATTATTTGTGAATTACACTACCAACGTTGATTCCGTGCCGTCGCGTCCTCGGCATGGCTGGAATTCGAGAGGGCGACTTTCTATTTTCAAAAGAATTTCAACACTCCGTTACAAATGTTAAACAAGGTAAGGTTGATGATGGAGGGGGAGCTATTTCATGGATAAGGTTTCGAATAGTTTTTTTTTTTTTTTAACCGACATATTTTTATAACGTTATTTTTGGTTGATAACCGCATTTGTGTACATGTTCCGTTTATTTTAAACAGTATTTTATTTTGTCTACCAGACTGAACATTCAAGAAAACGTATACATCCTGCGACAGGAATCGAACCTGTGTCCTCATTTGCAGGAGAATCCGCCGTTTCATCCGACGTACTTTGAACGTTCGACTAATCAATGAACCATGAACAGACTGAGATAGATAGATAGATAGAGAGATAGATAGATAGATAGATAGATAGATAGATAGATAGATACTGAAGAGACTTCGATAGAGAAATATATTAAGAGAGTGTTAAAGAAAGCTAGGAACAGATTAATCGCTAATAGTGATAGATAGATAGATTGATAGATAGATAGATAGATAGATAGATAGATAGATAGATATGAACAGATTGGGATAGATAGATATGAACAGAATGCGATAGATATGAACAGGCGTAGATAGATAGATAGATAGATAGATAGATAGATAGATAGATAGATAGATAGATAGATAGATAGATATGAAAATTGAAATATATAGATAGATATGAGCAGAATGAGATATGAACAGATTGAAATAGATAGATAGATAGATAGATAGATAGATAGATAGATAGATAGATAGATAGATACTGAAGAGACTGAGATAGAGAATATATTAAGAGAGTGTTAAAGAAAGCTAGGAGCAGATTAATCGCTAATAATGATAGATAGATAGATAGATAGATAGATAGATAGATAGATAGATAGATAGATATGAAAATTGAAATAGATAGATAGATAGATAGATCGATAGATATGAAAATTGAAATAGATATATAGATAGATAGATAGATAGATAGATAGATAGATAGATAGATATGAAAATTGAAATAGATAGATAGATAGATAGATAGATAGATAGATAGATAGATAGATGTGAATAACCGAAATAACTGACAGATTGATGCAAAAAACAAATGCGTAAAAACAAAAAAAACGATTTATCAGCTGTGTATTTGAGCTGTTCATACAGTTTTTTCCTCTCTTATCATTTCCAACCCGCTTCCCTGTAAAGAGGACTGCGATAATTCAGTGTCATAAGTGAGCACTTGACTTTCACAGCTTAACTGCCAAAAATGAAATAATGTACTCTTTATCGCATATGGCCCCACCCAGTTCAGCATCCACTACCACATAATGCCCTGTGCGTACGGCAACCTCGTCTGTAAACACGCATATACACACGCACACTCATGCACATACAAATATTTGCACACACACACACACACACACACACACACACACACATACACACACATACACACAGATATAAAGCGACCTTAATTCAGAGATATGAATACACTAAATTAAAATAATAATTATATTTATTGATATGCTTTTGGACTATATTATATGGAAAATTAAAGCACTTTTTAAATGTCTTTTTAAATGATGTATGTTTTGACGGTAATAATTTAAATAAACTAATATGTTTCTCTTTAAATTATATTTTGTCGTAAACATCATCACCACTGTGTTTAAGGACACTATTCGAAATTAATTTTTATACTTCATTTGGCGATAAAAAAAACAAAATAAAACGATATATTAGGTTGAGTCAAGTCATTTCCGTTTTTAGAAACCAATTGTAATAAGGAATATATCATCTTAATTAAACATTTCTAAAATATATTATGACAGGCGATGAAAAATGAGTTGTATACAACAACATTCAACGTAAAATACAGTGGGTTGACAAGTATAAAACACCATAATCTTTGATCGAAAAGAACCCTCCAGTCGTCAATGGGAAAAATGGTTTTCCTCTACGACAAAGCAAGGCCGCATACAACAAGAACAATACAAGAGGAATTTTTGAAATTCTTTGGTCTTTACTACCCCCACCGCCATCTCGAATCCGCCATATTTATCTGACCGTGCACCAACGTTTTCAATTGCTACAAAACGCTTTCATAGGGAAGATTTTCTGTAATGAGAACCAGATTCAAGTGTTCATCAAAAACTTTTTCGCATCAAAACTCGAGGCGTTAGCTAATAAACAACAACAGAATCATTGTAAAAAAAAAACTGCACTTAATTTTTTGAGGAGTTAATCGATAAATGAAAAAGGAAATTATTTATGGACCAATATAATAAGTTATGTTATTAAACATGTCAACTAATTCGTAAAAAATTATACAATTACATATATATGCTATTATATCCAATTACATATATATATATATATATATACAATTACATATTATACAATACATATTATACAATTAAATATTATATAATATTATATATTATACATATATATTATTATATATTATACATAATATTATATATTATACAATTACATATTATACAATTGCATATTATACAATTACATATATATATATATATATATATATATATATATATATATATGACAATATATACGCACCCGAAAAAAACTATTACAACTAATATTACAAAGCTCTTCCCTGAATTGAACACTGTCAGTCAGAGTAAGCATGTAAAAATTCGCCTTTCTTGCGCCTATGACTTAGGGGGGAAATCAGTCAGGTTTCGATCACGGCATGAAGCACTCGGATGACGAGCCACACTGATGAACTGCAAAATAGTCTGTCTGTGAATGACTATACATACATACACACACACACATATATATATATATATATATATATATATATATATATATATATATATATATATATATATATATATATATATATATATATATATAATGATTTGACACCACAGAATAGATATACTGACTTAAAAAGAACTGTAGGCATTTTTTCTTAAGAATTCTTTCGCCCAAAACTTCTTCAGAAGGACTCGTTAGTGTAATTGGGACGAGACACAAGATTATATTCACAAGAACTTCGGAAAAGAAGACTAAAACAAATTATTAGTAAAATTAATTAGCGAATAAAAAATAAATGTTCCAAGTGAGTATAAAAGAAAAAAGTATTACATCATCCAAATAAACCTTAATGAGCTGGTTAACTGATCTTTTTGTCTACATAGGCGCAGTGGGTGTATTTTAATATAAACCGCTTCTAAAATCTTCAAATGATGAGCGGACTGAGCGCTATATAAGATAGTAAAACAATCATCTGTATATTGATGTGAACAGTCAGGATTATTCTGAAGGTGCTGGCCTATTGTTGAATCATATACTGCTTGGGTCGTCCGAGAAAATCGGCTAAAGTCACCCGCTCTTGTACTTGAAAGAACGTGTTGACCGATACGGGTCTCCAGTTACTGACTGGTCCGTACTATATATGCAGCATCACAATGATATTTAAATTTATATATCCCAGAACTATTTTGTAAATAGAGCAGACCATCCTTGACGAAAGATGGAAACCCCTAACGGCTCTAAAAAAATAACATGGTCGAAAAACTTGACGTAATACACGCCGATACCTTATCAGTGAGTACTTGACTATGTCTACCTAGCCAAGGTAATTCTAAATAGAGAAGACACAAAAAGGTACCAAAAGTTACCGGCTCCTTGAAACGCTTGATTTTTCATTGAACAGTGTGTTAGGAAAACCGTTATCAAAAAAAAATACTACGGATTTTCGCTAGTTCCTGATCAAGGGTACATAGGGAACAAATCATCAACACACGATGTACTTTCTGGGGAGAACGAAAATAAGTTTGACAATGCTGTTTTCAATGACTTATCAATAAGGATGATTCTTTGACTCTCTATCTCTCGTTGGCTCCGTCCGGGTTCTGTGAATGTGTAAATGTATCGTATGTAACGCTGTTCCAGTCAATCACCGACCGTTACATTCTTTCATTTCTAGATGATTCGGAAGATCCGAACGTTTCCTTTGAAATCGGCGTGGAATTTTTTGCAGACAATATCCGTGTACGCTACGAAATACATATCAGTTCACTTCGTTTCTCGTTGAAGTCACGTTCATGTTTATTTTTCCTTACCATTCTTTTCACTTTTTTGTATTTTTGTTATGTTTTATATATATATATATATATATAAAAGAAATATGTTGTAGTGGTTCCAACGAGAGAAAAGTATGTATATTAAAAAGAAGAGGGGTGCCGCAAATGTTTTTGGTTGTAATGTGGATTTATTGAGAAAAAATATTATACTTTGTTTTACATAATTTCACGACACATTGTTTCTGGTCTGGTCTCGCAACCGTCTTCAGGTGAAAGTGGAGATTTTTACATATTATTAAAAATAATTAATTTTTCTTCATGTTCAATGTGGAATATTCTCGATATGAGACATTCTGTTTGTGTGTTGGCAATCCGAATTTTTTTCTTTCTAGATATATATATATATATATATATATATATATATATATATATATAAACGTAAAGACAATAGGAAAACTGTAATATTAGTTGATCCGTTTCGTCCAATGTGGACTTTTTCAAGGCAAAACAAAAAAGTCTACATTGGACGAAACGCGTCCGGAACTATTAGTTTTCCTATTTTCTTTTAATTTATAAATATTGTCTTTTTTCTACAGGTTAACTCTGAGAAATATTTCACACACACACACACACACACACACACACATATATATATATATATATATATATATATATATATATATATATATATATATATATTATTTTAGCTTTTTGGGTACAGACGTGTTCTAAAACTTTTAGAACACGTCTTTACTCCAAATATCTTCTTTTTTTTTTTTTCGTGGTTTCAGTCTTCAGTCTCCAACCATATGACTCTCCCCAAGATCGATTTGTGAAGGAGATGACTTCTTGAAAATAATCGGCATGGCTAGACAATCCCTGCGTGTGGAAAATATGGGAAGTGCCTGAAAAGCTTACCACTGTTTGTACCTATCACTGTGGGTCAAATTGGGTATACAAAACCCTTAGGATGGCTGTGCAAGTACGAAGTCAGATAGAAACGGTTGACCCATCTTCTCGCTTGAGATGGTGTCTCGATTAAAAAAAAAAAAAAAAAAACATCTCCGAGCAGCCTGGCCACTTGCGGGTCTGTTTTGACTTGAAAACCTCACGGTGATTGAAATTCTTTAAAAAAAAGAGATGGATTCGCTATCTGCTGCAGGCGGAAATAAAGAAACCTGATGAACATTATTCCTTTCTTCCTTTCTTGCTTTTTTTCTTTTTGTTATTCTGACACTACTCTTTAATTAGCTTTATTTTCTATTTTTTCTTTTCCTTTTCTTCTCCTTTCTTTTCTTTTCTTTCTTTTCTTTCTTTTTTCTTTCTTTCTTTCTTAGCTTTTTGTTGTTGTTGTTGTTGTTCTTCTTCTTCTTCTTCTTCTTCTACTTTGTTGATCTCTTCGCCTTATTTCTCTTTTACTTCTTTTTCCTTTTCTTCTATTCAACTTCTCTCTTCATATTTTTCTCCACACGCCATTTTCTTTTCACTTCTTAAATTATTGTCTTTATTCTGCTAGTTTTCCTTCGTATTTTTTTTTAAAGAAAATGTCTCGTTCTTTTCACATTAAAAATAAAAGCAACGAAATGGCCTTAAGAGTAAACAAAAGACATGCTAGGGTAGGGCGAATGATTAACTTAGAATCAGACAGACAACAAAGGTTCGACAATACGCACCTATTTTAAAATACATACACACATACACGTATTGTAACGCATATACACACACAAAAAACATATCCCAAAAAAGCGATTGGGTTGATAAGATCTGACTGAAGATAAATATATTTTGATATATAAACACACCATTTAGGTACTGAGAATTTTAGAAGCATATGAATGTAATGCTCCAGGAAAAATTATGTGACTTCATTGTTCTAAGTGGCAGGGTCTGAGAATGGTAAGAGTTTCCTCCAGGATATGTCTTGAATCGAAGTATCACACTCGGTTCAACTCAGACATGATTACTAGTGGTTCCTACACCGGTTGACCAGCTCAAGACTTCTGAAGATATCAGAACTAGAATAAGCACTACTTAAGCTGACTTGGGCCACTCGTCAAAAAATAGGATAGGTTGATTCGTTTTCTATGGCTTATCAACCATTTGAAGGTTATTTAAAGCCAAAAAGTATTTTTAGATTTTAAGATTTTGTTTATTTTAGATAATAATGGTTTCGTTATACAAGTCTTACTAATTAAGCCGTAGCTGGGGGAGAAGAGGTGGATTCATACCTTTGCAACGGTATCTGCGCGTAAGTGGATATAACAAACTGGATTTGGAAATCGGCTCTCTAATTAACCTTTTCCAGCCATTATCCATTAACCCGCCCGCACATAGAAACTTACAGCACCTGGTATTCCCAAGTGGTAACCCATCTAGGATCGATGCTGCTTAACTTCGGAATTGGTGTTTCAACCTGATGTGGTCGTAAGCCTCGTAAAAATACGGAAGCCTTTTTGAGGGGGAAATACTTTCTAGACATAAGCATTCTTTACATTGTCAGAATCGAAAAATAATGCTTTTTTATCGATTTTAAAAGGTGGGTGTTGTTTTAATAATATCGACACAGTGTCAAATCGATCCCCGACTTTAAGTTGTCTCTTTTGCTTACGATCAGAAACTTTTTTGTTCATAAGTGTCTAAATTATTATTTTTCGCCCGTAAGTCTAGTGTACCTGATGTCAGGGCTGAAATTGAAATCGGCAAGTTGAGTTCAATTTATTGCCTAGTTTTTGGCATTTACTATCGCTCAAATGTTCTTTGGAAAAGCATGGATCTTTCTTTTCCCCACCCAGCTATAAGGTAGTGTCTTTGAGTGGCAACCAGTGCAGGATAAGGATAACATTGATTTCAAAGTTACTGTGAAAACAAAGAGGAAACTATACCAGTAAATAACAATTTAAAGGTTTAAAAAAATAAAGGAATCTGTGGAGAGCCATGATCGAATGTGTCCTGAAGAGAAATGACATTAAAAGAAATTAATAATTATATTAAAAATGCCTCAGCTTTCTTTTGCTGGGTTGAATGCATAAAATAGATTTTGAAAATGACCAGAATGAAATTGATATTGGTAAGCGGAAATAGGTATGGTGATTTACTAAGCGTAGTTTAGATGTAGCATAAGGCCGAAAGTACGGGGCACCCAGTGAGGATTGAACTCACTACTTAGGCATAATTGTTCTACTGAGACACGCTGGCTAACTATTACACCTCGCTGAGGTGCCGCGGGGGTAGGTATGTATTGATAGTGAAGAACGAGACTGATACAAAACTATAAATTAACCAATAACCTAATCGCTTAGATCAAATCACCTGACCCAATCACGAGGAGGACAGATAGATAAACTCATTCCCTTTCCATAAGTATATCCTCCTTCCTAACCCAATCAATCCAAGTGTGACACTACAGCTGTGAACGGGTGACCCACGTAGAAGAAGATGGTAAATTATTTAATATACCCTGCAGTTGAGTCTGTGAAGTGGGATCTTCAAAGCGGCCACCCAGTTTGCCAATAGGAATAAAATTATAAATAACTGAAGATGTTTGTGGTCACGGGTTACTTGGTCAGAAGTTACAAATATCCGTTCGCAGGCTTATATAAACAGTCACATTTGGGATTGAAGTTGCTTCTAGACTGTCCATTAGTGCGAACAGGGTATCTGCCGACATAGTTCCAATGTGGGCATTAGAGTTGTCAGCCGAGAGTCGTGAAGTAAAGATGAGCATAGAAAGAAAGAAAGAAAGAAAGAAAGAAAGAAAGAAAGTTATTTTGGTTGGTTCGTAGTCTGTCATGGAAGAGGTTGTTCCAAGTGTTCACCTATCTTAGCCACAAGACCGTGCAAGTGAATCCTTGAATCAATAACCGAATAATCGAAAAAAAGGATTCGTTTTCCATTCCTCTGGGAGGCATTAATTTCAGGTTTCGTCCCTCTCGTGAACGTACGGTAGATCTTCCCCTGTATTTTACGCAAACCGGACCTAGCAAATAGAACAGCGGGTTCATACCGGAACTTACAAGATCCATCTTTATAACACTCTCTACGGAACCAAGTGCAAATGGATTGAGCTTCGTCGGACAATCAGCTTAATGAGCCACATAAATATGTTTATTATCCGTATTCTAATGAATAGAACACTTAACAGAATTAGACTGGACATAGGACAAGAAAGGTGTGGTTTTGTTAACGACACTAGAAAAAGAAATGCAACATTTATTAGCAGAGAGGAAAATGCAAATGCAAAATGACTTATAACTATATTTCATAGTCTACGCCAGCGTTTCTCAACATTATACCTTTACGTAACCCTTAAAATACATGTCTCAATGTTATGGGGTCCACCCCTTTTTCATATATGTGGACTCTACCAGTGTTACTTAGACGGCTGCCGTTAAATACCCAGAGTTAGACAGTCAGTGAGGGTAGTCGGATAGTGAGAGGGTAGTCAGAAAGAGAAAGAATATACGAACGGAGATAGTGTGAGGTAACCTCTTGTAGAAGTCAGTTACAAGCACGTAGACTCTAAGGAAGTCCTACTTTGAGACTGTATATATCTATCTGTATATTGCTACTAACCGTGTTCCTGGATTTACTAACAGTATTACCCTTTGTATGATTGTGTAAATACATTTTATTTCTTATATTTAATTATTGCGTTTGTTCTTCATTGGAGACCGAATTCATCTCGGAATCCACAACACTCAAGGAACCCCTGCGCAAAAATAAAATTATATATCTTAATTATATATCATCGTAGTCCACGTAGTAAATATCATAGTATATATTTTTTAATAACTGGTTTAAGGAAAAATTAATACTCCTTTATCAAATTTTTCGGTAATGCTAAATACAATTCAGACTGTTCGTGTATAATACTTCATCAGGGAGTTTTCATTCACACACACACACATGCGCGCGCGCGCGTGTGCACACAAAAATTCTAAACTCAAACGTGAAAAATAGACATAAGTAACCAATAGCATATACCTAGAATATAAATGTAAACAGAACAAAAACAGATAATTGCTGCATCAGTTTTTGTTTTTAATTTTTTTTATCCTTTACTGGCAATGTTGAAAAGACGTAAGGTAAATCAAGGCAAAATGTCCTGTGAACCAATAAATGGGCTAAGAAAATGTTACTTTCAGAGCCATTTGATAAAGTGAAACATGCTTCTCTAATGTGAAGCCTCCGTCTGTTTTTTGTTTGTTACACAAATCCTTAATTTGAGGTCGAACTTTAGATATACACACACGGAGCCTTGGGGACCTTGTGCGGAATCTTAGGGTTCCAGGGAAACCCGGTTGAGAAACGTTGGTCTACGCAAAATCATTTGATAAATAAAGCACAAAGATCTATTTGAACTACTAGGAAAGCTTTACTTATTTGGAAAAGATATTAGAATAAATCATAACAGTTACTGTGAACGGATAAAAAATGAAATGGGCAAGCACGCAGAAATAGAAATAGGCGTAAAACAATGATGTGTCTTCTCAGCGGATTTATTTAATCTACAGTGAAGCAATTTCTATCAGGGTTTATTATTGGTGGACACAATTGCAACAGTATAAGTTAGGCAACACACAGTGTTGATATCAGACAGGAAATGACAACTGTAGAAACTTTCAGACAAGGTAGTAAAGAAAAGCTTGAAGGAAGGACTATCAATTGTAAGCAGACAGAATGTATGGTCGTTAACAAAAGAGACAGCCCAAGATGCAAGCTACAAATTGCGGACGTCAAAATCAATTTGAGATGAGAAATGTTATAAAAAGCGACGAAAAATATGACACCGCAATCCAAAGGTGAACTGGAATAGAGAAATATGCTTTCAAAAAGTTAAAGAAAGTATTAAGTGTTGTGGATTCCGGGATGAAATCCGGTCTCAAATGAATGACAAACGCAGGAATGAAATATAGCAAATAAATGTATTGACGTACAATTGGTAGTAGATCCAGAAATGCGGTTAGTAGCAATAATAATAATATATATACAGTCTGGGGAATTCAGTATCGAAGTATGACTTCCTTCTGAGTCTACGTGCTCGCAACTGTGATTCCTACAAAGCGGTTACCTCACTCTCTCACTGTATCACCGTCTAACTCACTGGGTATTCACCGGCAGTAGTACAAGTACACACTGGGCGAGTCCACTTGTATACAAAGAGGTGGACCCCTTAACATTAAGAAATAGAAAAATTTCATTAGAAACAAAGAAATGCGTGCTGAAATGTTATGTAAGATCAATCTTTCTATATGGCAGTGTAAATGCTGGCCATTTTTCTCCTAGTGGACGAAGGAACTTGAGGTAAGCGAGATGTGATTCTACAGAAGGATACTGAGAATACCATGGACTGAACATGTGAACAGCAAGAAGGTTTTAAAGAAACTGGAAGCAAAAAGAACACTTGTACTTAAAATCAGAAACGTGGGATTTCTCAGACATTTTCTTTCTTTCTCACTCCTTTTCATTATCTATTTTCTTTATTTTTTCTTTTTCTTTCTTTCTTTCATTCTTACACGTCCCTTTTTCATTTACTTCTTTCTTGCTCCTTGTTGTTTTCTCTTTTTCTTTTCCTCCATCTTTCCATTCTCTTTCTTTCTTTCTTTTCATTTTCTTATTAATTTCTCCCACGTTTTTATTTTCTTTCTTTCTTTTTTTCGTTCCTTTCCATATTCTTTTTTCTTTCGCAACTCTCTTATCTACCAAAGAGACTTTGTTATTTATTATACCTTGTATATATATATATATATATATATATATATATATATATATATATATATATATATATACTTTATAACTAGTACAAGTTCACAAATACCGAGTGCCCAATACAGATTCAATTTATTATCGTCGTGATTGTCTATGAGAATGTTTCTAATTTCTTTAGTCAAATTTTAAAACGTGCTGCCAACATTATGAAAAAAAAAACGTTGATAGATAGATAGATAGATAGATAGATAGATAGATAGATAGATATTGGACAATGAATGATCTTTGTCTTTTCCTTGAGTTGATTTTAGGTCAGTTCGAAGAACATAACTTGACTTTGGTTACACTCACGTTTACTGGATGCAATAAAATGTATCACGTTGCTAAATGAATCTGGCTTAAGCGAAGAAAAACTCTCACCGACAATCAGATTATATTACGATATGAAATGTTTCATTTACGTGTAATTTCATACATGTCATGGTGCGTCAATACAACGCAGTAGCAATAAATAAATATATATATATATATATATATATATATATATATATATATATATATATATATATAGATAGATAGATAGATAGATAGATAGACAGACAGACAGAGATGACTGTTGACTTGTTAATCGGCTGTGACTATTTCTAACGCATTACCATATCAGTTAAGACAACTATTGCATTAGCAATTTACACTCTTACACAAAGTTTGCACAAACTCCACATGTGCGTCATGAAAATACATTGATTTTATTAATATTATATGCAAAATAAATTACTGTGTGAAAATTTAAATATGTAAACCAATATTACATATTTTGTAAAATATGTAAACCAATATTACATATTTTGTAATTTTTTATAAATTTTTCAATAAAAAGATTTCTTTTCAAATTTGTTTCTTTATAAAATGGTAAAAAGTTCTTTATAAAACGTAAATAATAAATATTGCGTTGTGTTTGGTGCACATACTTTTCATAATCTTGTAAATAAAATATTGCCTAGGGAAATAAACGTCCTTTCGACACACTGTTTTTTGTTTAAATATTACCCAAAAGCTTTATAAATTGCAGCAGTGATTTCAGACATCTTGTATAACACTTTAGAACCTACTGCAATAATTTAAATACCTTCTTTAAATTTATCGTGTTTTCTTGCTTTTAATTGCAAGAAAAGAAAATACACCACAAGATCATTTGCTTTGATTGTTTATTGGACTGTATTTGAATATTTTTAAAACAATTGCAAGAAAAGAGAATAAATTTAGTCATTAAAAATAAAAAATCACATTTGCATACTTAAAAAAGGATTTAATGTTATTATTTTTATCGTCGATATACCATGATTGATATCAGAAAAAATCTTGTACTTATAAATCTTCCACAAATAAAGTAGGATTTAATAAAAATTAATTTAATTATTAGGTTAAAATATAATTCTATCGCGACTTTCACAGAAAGTGCTCAGATGAGCTACATTCCCTGGTTCTTCTTCTCTCGAACCACTACCCAGTGGAACCGACTCCCAAGAGGGTGTTTCCATGATTACTACAATCTTAACCTGTTCAATTTTAGGGTTAACCTTTATCATCTTCTTCTGTTCGTAGAAACTGCCTTCTAACGTAAGCCTTTGTCTCGAGTGACCCCAGTAAAAAATGTTTCCTTCAAATAATGTGTTTAATTACAGCGGATGTCTGTTAGGAGTCAATTCAGTCCAAAGGTCAAGTAGGTCAGCTTTCCTTAATCAGATATGATGCGAGACCGCTTAAATTGATCTCGAGACAGCAGAATTATGGATGGCCAAACTTGACAAAACTTCTTTTTTTTTTAAGCATTTCACCCCTAGCAAGGCGGGAAGCCACTAGTACGCAAGGGGTTACGGAGGATTTGGAGCGAGAGCAGATAGTAATGATAGAGGAGAAGTAGGAGAAGAATAGTGGATAGATCAAGGCAACTGGAAATGACGATTGACATTACATTTGAATAGTTGGAGATTAAAGCTATCAGGGAAACAGGAGTAGGGAAGGGAGTTCCACAAGCGAGAGGTGCGAGACATGAAGCTATTGATAGTGTGCACAATTTCTTTAATGTTATATCTCTCCAGGCGATCGTGACTCTTCGGAAATTTCTTTTCTTTATTATCAGCGAATTACTATGTATTCTTGGGAAAGATAGGGGAGTAGTTTCCCGACATATTCTCCACGGTTGGAGCTTTCCTTCTCTTATATAGATTTACACCCAAGGCTAGAGAGTCCACTCAACTCTACTAAATATTATTGCGCTATAACTAGAATGTAGTAGGTAAAGATAATGGAAGAGGTAAATAAAGTGTAATGTATATACGCAGGTTTGTCTGATTGATTGAGATCTTTTTTACGGCTTATCAGCCCTTTAAAGGCAGAAAATATTTTTAAACTTTAAGAATTTTTCTTTAAATAATAATGCTTTGGTGATACAAATCTTACTAATTAACCCATAGCTGGGGGAGAAGAGACAGATTCATACCTTTCCCAAGGGTATTTACACGTAACTGAACGTTATGTAGCAGACTGGAATTGAAAGTCGGCTGTTAGATTTCCAATTCCGAACCGTTAACCATTACACCATACATACATCCAAGCTTGCAGCACCCGGAATTACCAAGCTTTCACACATCCAGGTACTGACTAGACTCAACGTTGCTTAACTTCGATGATCTTACAAGAACCGGTGTTTCAACCTGATATGAACTTAAGCCGTACATATGCAGGAGCAACAGCAGCAACAACAGAAGAAAGAAGTGGAGGAGGAAGAGGAGGAACAGGAAGTCGCGGAGTGCCATAATCGCCTACGTCCTGAGGGGAGCAATAGTAGTAGTAGTAGAAGAAGAAGAAGAAGAAGAAGAAGAAGAAGAGGAAGAAGAAGAAGAAGAAGAAGAGGAAGAAGAAGAAGCCGTCTCCTCTCAATGTAGTAAATGTTTAGATCGTGAGCATAACAGAAGTGAATCTTTGTGACTAAAATAAATTCACATATTTGTATTTACGATTGGTTGATTCTCTGCTCTCAGAGATCGTTGAAGTCTTTACGAGTATCACTTTGACAAGGGATATTATTTAGCAATGTCTATCTATCTCCAAGACACATCTGGCTGATCATATTGGATTACATGGTACCAAGTATACTGTACAGAAAGGAGAAATAGGGTATAGACGGAGTACATCGATTCATTTCTAACGAGTAGCACATGGTTTGAGTAGAAGACAAGAATAATTGTAATTTCTAACGAGAAACACAGGGCTCCCAAAAGTAAAAAAAATCTCCTATAGGAATGCTTAAGGCGAGAAAAATGTTTTTTTTTCTAATTTTATCTAGCCAGGATTTTAATCTAGCTTGTTAGCTTCGTAAAAAGTTGGCTGATACCCGATGTCTTTTTTTGCGTGTCTGTCCTTTACTATTCACACTAAATGGCAAAATATACCAGATATTCATATTCTTCTGTGGTGAAATCCGTTTAACTACTAGATACAGCGTTGATATTAATTTTTGAATAATTGCTTCCATGATCAAATAAATTACCTCAGGAATCATATTTCTTCTTTCATGGCATCTCTTGGCTTTCTTGGTGGTACAAATACAATTCCCATGCAACACAATATTGGTTTAAATGGTGCCAAACGCAAGAAAGAATCACTGACCGGCTGACAATACATTACTATGCATGGTCCTTCATAGCATCTCAAAGGCAAGAAATATCTTCATAGTGACCATCTCCTCTTTTAGTAAATTGACACTGGAAACATTAGTGTACTGATATCAGTCGTGTAGTTGCCCCCTATATGGTAAAACAAATCTCAAGGTCAGATTGTGCTGGTAGAAGTACCCGTACATTTGCCTACTACCGCACACATCTCATGTCGCATGTTCAAGTAATTACCCCCTTTTTTCCGTCTTTGTGTCAGCCATCTGAATGTATTATTGTCACTAACAAATACATATCACATGGTCACATTTTTCTTTGCCTGTGTCCGCATATCAACCTGATGTAGTACCCATTTCAAAGTCGTCTGTTATAGTTGGTCATCCAGGAATTGCCAGGTTTTTTCGATCATTTGGCTAGACATCAGAATCTATTCTTGACGCTAATAAAAATATATCCCAAGGTCAGATGTTTCTGTGACTGTGACCGTATATCCTCCTAATACGATACCCAGCTTGAAGTCGCATGTTATTGTTAATCTTCCGGGAATTACCATGTTTATCGATAATTCTTCAGACCTGTTTTTGACGCTACTAATCTTCATGCAATGGACAGGTTGTGTTCTTTGTAACCAACGAATTAAATAGCTATCTTGAACTAGCTACAACACATTCATATATATATATATATATATATATATATATATATATATATATATATATATATATATATATATAGCTCTATCGTAGTTATTCGTATCATCATCATCAGAACTGTTTTGGCTTGAAAGCACATTGAAAATCTGGGGGATTTCTCATCTTCAGGATGACTGCGTTTCTTCGGCAACAACAGAGCCCACTTGTTGTTTATACTGCAGCTATGCCGAGAAGAACTTCAAATATATGTCTCACCAGGCAACCTACAGTTTTGAATGTAGCGGTGTCCTTCTCCTATACTGGTTCCCAATCACGGCGAGCCTGCCCTGCTATTTAACACGTATTTGGAGTATAAGAAATGGATTCATTCCTTTCACGAGAGTATTTGTGTGAAAGTAAGTGTAATGAACCCGACTGGAATTCGAACTCAGTAAGCCGAATTCTTGTTCCAAGCTTCTAACCATTACACAATTATTCGTGTATACTACTGGTTTTTTTTTTGTTTTCATATTTTAAACTTAATGTTAGTGGTGCGTATTATACACGAAAAGTAAATATTAACTTTTTGCCGTTCATGACCGCTGTATTCGAGATTCTATAACCGAAAATTAAGTCAAGTAACCAATGTGCAAAAATTTTGGTTACTAATCAAACAATATTTATTAATAAAAACAAAATCGCATATATACTAAGCACATTTTAGTCTGTTTATGTCAAAGGTCGACATCATAATAATTTCATCTATGTTGTCAGCGTAGTAGATACCATTATCATATTTGATGTTGCCGTTGTTGTTCACAGTGTCCGATAATTTTCTAAGGATTTGTACGGGCAATCCGTATTTACAAAAATTGGCACGTTTATGACACAAAAAAATCAAAATTCTTTTTAAAATGTTGACTGTTACTGAATTGTACTAAGGTTCCCCATTTATGATGAGTAAATATAGTTTTTAATTATAATATCACCTAATCGGTACAAATTAATACAGAAATTTAAAAGATTTAAAACTTTATAAATTATTTTAATTAATTTTTTTTTAAAAAAGTAAAACAATTCTAGTCAAATTCATTATTCATCGAAGAAAGTTTTGTTAGGACAAAACTATTCATAACATATCTTATTCATAAACTAAAAGCTTTTCTAATTAAATAATGTCGTAGTTTTATTGCAATTTTTTATCATTCAAAGCAGATTTTCCGTCACCGATCGACTTGTTTTGCAAAAAATATTCATGATGTACATTCTTCAAGAATGTATATAACCAATATAAACATTAACCGATAAAAATGAATTTCTCGAAATTTCATAAAATTAGATAAGTGTGTGTGTGTGGGGGGGGTTAAGATGGAAGAAAAATGTTTTCACCAATATTTTCTAAAAAGAAATATTTCTAAAATAATTTAATTCATTTGTGAATAACTCCCGAACGTTTCATTAAAATCGAATAAATATTTGATTTTTGCCATAATTTTCAAATGAGAAAAAGAATCTAAAATTTCCTATACTAATCTTTGGTCCTCCGATGACACAAGAAAAACAAAATTTTTAACATAAGTTTCGAGCATCTTGAAAAGGATAAAAAAGTCCTTTAGTTTATTTTCTTAATAACGATAAAACTTTAACGATTTTGACGATAAAACTTTATTTTTATTAAGTTTGGGACATTTTTACAGCATGTCTGCTCACTTTTAGCGAATCTTTGGCGTTACCTAACATAAACTATATAAATTCTTTATTTTAGTCGATCCGAAACGGATAAATATTTGAATAAAAGTTAAATTTAGCTGCTACGAATTCTAAAACTTTAGTGCGTACTATACACGAAATATTTTTGCACAAATTTTGTAGCCAAAATTTAGAGAGCGTATTATATATTAGTGAATATTCCACACGTATAACTACGCCAAAGATAGTTGTTCTATTGAAATTAGTTTGTTATGCTGTATCGATGGTGGCATCACAATGACAAGAGAAGTTAACTCTGCAGTATATATACAAAGGTTACTTGAAATTGGTTGTAGTCAAACGTTACATTTACGACAACCACTTTTAATAGTTGTAGTCATGGTAGTAGTGGCAATCCATTTCATGGGTGCTATTCAGAACGTATATGAAGGCTATTACATCAAGTCTTAAAGAGGCTCTCGTAAGGCCAAATAGAACCACCCTTTTCCTCATCGCCACCCTCCTCACATCATCCAACCACTCGTTCTTTCCTTCCAGACTGTCGCACTTGTCACGCCAATATATTCAACAATCAGTAACAAAAATTTAGTAAAACGTCTGTTGGGAAATTCACTTAAAGATCCACGATTTATTTTCGATTATTTGAGTTGGCGACGAGGCAGCATTTTTATAGCGTTTAATTTTTATGGTCTTATTTTGCTTTATTTGGATTTAGTTGTAAAAACTTATAAATAATTCATGACTTGTGCTCATGAATATGTATGAGAATAATAGCACGAATATTCAGTTTTATAGTGAAAGAATTTTGCGATCACTGTTTGAAAGAAAAGGCGGGAAACAAAGAGAAGAAAGCAAAAATGAAAAGAAAGGGAAAAAATGGGTGATGAGAAGAAGAAACAGCGAAAGAAAGATGGATGAAAAGTGAAGACAGGTACGAAGCAATACAAAAAAAAAAAGAAAAAGATTTTAAAAGTAAGTTATTATGAGAAAAGTAAACGTGAAAATAGAGGGGATTTTCTCCTCTATTTTCACGTTCAGCCGAGAACGTGATCAGCTGAGAAACAAAGAGGGAGGAAGGTGAAAAGAGTGTGAAAATATAGATTGGACGAGAAAGAAAGAAAGAAAGAAAGAAAGAAAGAAAGAAAGAAAGAAAGAAAGAAAGGAAGAACGTTCAAAGAGGGGAAAAGATCGAATGAGAAAGAAAGAGAGGACATGAAAAGAGAGAAAAATATCGGATGAGAATGAAAGAGAGAACGTGAGAAGAGAGTGAAAAGATAGATTGGATGAAATAGAAAGAAAGAAAGAAAGAAAGAAAGAAAGAAAGAAAGAAAGAAACGTGCAGAGAGAGGGGAAGATCGGACGAGAAAGAAAGACAGGACATGAAAAGAGAGAAAACAGATCGGATGTGAATGAAAGAGAGAACGAGAAGAGGAGAAAAGAGCGAATCTAAAAAGCGATTAGGAAAGGAAGATTGTATGAGGAATAAAGGGACAATACGAATGGGATGAAAGAAAGAAAGAAAGAAAGAAAGAAAGAAAGAAAGAAAGAAACAAACAAACAAACAAACAAACAAACCATGAAGATGTTTCTTTTTTTTTCTTTTTTTCTTCTTCATTCTATCAATGGATTGCTTGAAAATGAATGACAACAAAACTAATCGTTCGGATTTTCAAAAGACAATTAAAAACCAAAATCATTTGAATAAGAATTTTGTCTTCAATTGCGTTGCTTCTTCTTTAGACAAGCGAAATTCTTCTCGGGATATGAATTTTATTACTTATTCATTTATTTTTATTGAATACATACCTTTCTTTTAACGAAAAAAAAAACTCCTTTGCTTTCATATTTGCTAGTATAGTCCACCAAATTGATTTCTGGAAAGATTCTTCAAGTTAGAAAAGACTCATGTTCTAATAGACTAGTAGATTCTGGCATTAGTTAAAACCTATCTGGTACCTGCGAGTTCAATCCATGGCTCAAGTAGTGCTGGAAAGTTTGGTTCAGTGGTCGATTTGTTTTTTTAGATCATATCAACCCTTTGTAGGATATTAAAGCCGAAAAATATTTTGAATTGTAAGAATTTTTTTTTCAAGTGAATATTTCATTAACAATTTTTGGAGATGACAATGATTTTTCCAGACACAAATCCCACAATTTAACCCATAGCCCGGGGGTGGGAAGGGATAGATTCATATCTTTCCGAAGGATATTTGCGTCTAAGTGAATTCGAACTCGGTTCTTCGATTTTTCATTCCCAGTTGCTATCCTACAGTTCTGTGGAAGAAATGGGCAAGCGACAGAAAGGTAGGCGAGACTGGTGAGTATTGGTATGAAATATCCCCCAGCAGGGAAATCGGAATGAATGCAATTTATCTCGAACGAGGGTCCTGTTCGAAATTCTGAGAAGGTTAGAGATTATATATAGACACCGGAAGAAGGCCGGAGACGACAGTGGCCGAAACATTGCATGGATAAATGCCAAGAGGAACAAGCTGCTCTGAATAATATCGCACATCATAAGATTTTCTTACCGCACTTAGGAAAAAGGCAATTATCGATAGTGAATTATTTTTTAATCAAGTTCACCCCAAGCAAGACAGTAAAGCCACTAAAGCACAAGGGGTTACTGGGTGTGGAAGAATTAGGAAACAGAAAGATTACTAAGGAGTGAGTACAGGAGAAGATTAATCAGGAGGACGGTAGAGAGTGATTGACATCGCATTTTAAATTTTCGAAGATTAAAATCGGGTGGAAAGTATGGAGCCGGAAGAGAGTTCCACAAGCCGGAAATACGTAAAAAAGAAACTGTTAGCATAGAACTTACGGTTACATATAGCCAACACAACTGTGTGTCGATGAGATCTCGTCACCAGTCTAATACTGCGCATAAACTCATAAAGTCGTGGTATCATAGCGAAGAGCTCATCCAAATAATTGCAATGAAAGTATTTATAGAAAAGACACAGAGAGGCCACCTTAAGGCGGTGGGAAAGTGACTGAAACGGAGCCGCCATTTCAGGACCTAAAATATTGCTGATACTTCTTTGGATTTTATCAAGAATCTGTACATATAGCAGGAGCACTGAACCGTATGTAGTAGCAATATTCTAAGCACCGGCGAATGGTATATAGACTTATAGAAATGTAAGATAGATTCTGGGGAGAAAAATTATCTTGCACAATACAGTGAACCAAGTAATGAATTCAACACAGTGAACCTAGAAAGGAATTCAACACAGTGAACCAAGTAATGAATTCAACACAGTTAATCAAGCAATGAATTCAACACAGTGAACCAAGTAAGGAATTCGACACAATAAACCAAGTAAGGAATTCAACACAATGAACCAAGTAATGAATTCAACACAATGAACCAAATAATGAATTCAACACAGTGAACCTAGTAATGAATTCAACACAATAAACCAAGTAATGAATTCAAAACAATGAACCTAGTAATGAATTCAACACAATAATCCAAGTAATGAATTCAACACAATGAACCAAGTAATGAATTCAACACAATGAACCAAATAATGAATTCAAAACAATGAACATAGTAATGAATTCAACACAGTGAACCAAGTAATGAATTCAACACAATGAACCAAGTAATGAATTCAAAAGAATGAACCAAGTAATGAATTCAACACAATGAACCAAGTAATGAATTCAACACAGTGAACCAAGTAATGAATTCAACACAATAATCCAAATAATGAATTCAACACAGTGAACCAAGTAATGAATTCAACACAATGAACCAAGTAATGAATTCAAAAGAATGAACCAAGTAATGAATTCAACACAATGAACCAAGTAATGAATTCAACACAATAAACCAAGTAATGAATTCAACACAATAATCCAAATAATGAATTCAACACAGTGAACCTAGTAATGAATTCAACACAATGAACCAAGTAATGAATTCAAAACCATGAACATAGTAATGAATTCAACACAATGAACCAAGTAATGAATTCAACACAGTGAACCAAGTAATGAATTCAACACAATGAACCTAGTAATGAATTCAACACAGTGAACCAAGTAATGAATTCAACACAGTGAACCAAGTAATGAATTCAACACAATGAACCAAGTAATGAATTCAACACAATAAACCAAGTAATGAATTCAACACAATAATCCAAGTAATGAATTCAACACAATGAACCAAGTAATGAATTCAACACAGTGAACCTAGTAGTGAATTCAACACAATGAACCAAGTAATGTATTCAACACAATGAACCAAGTAATGTATTCAACACCGTGAACCAAGTAATGAATTCAACACAGTGAACCTAGTAATGAATTCAACACAGTGAACCTAGTAATGAATTCAACACAATGAACCAAGTGATGTATTCAACACGAGGAGCCAAGTAATGAATTCAACACAGTGAACCAAGTAATGAATTCAACACAATGAACCAAATAATGAATTCAACACGAGGAGCCAAGTAATGAATTCAACACAGTGAACCAAGTAATGAATTCAACACAATGAACCAAGTAATGAATTCAACACAATGAACCTAGTAATGAATTCAACACAGTGAACCAAGTAATGAATTCAACACAATGAACCAAATAATGAATTCAACACGAGGAGCCAAGTAATGAATTCAACACAGTGAACCAAGTAATGAATTCAACACAATGAACCAAGTAATGAATTCAACACAATGAACCTAGTAATGAATTCAACACAATAAACCAAGTAATTAATTCAACACAATGAACCAACGTAATTAATTCAACACAATGAACCAAGTAATGAATTCAACACAATGAACCAAGTAATGAATTCAATAGTCTTTCCAACTTCATGTTAGCCAACAACTTGAGCCCGATAAGGCGCAAAAGTGGTGTAGATTGTGTTGTCTAAATGTGACGGATCTATATGCATCCTTGAAAATCAGCATTTGAAATCTTGTTGATTACTGACAACGAAGAGAAATATGTAATTATCAGTCTTCAGGGAGTATCTGTGCCAACGTCCGTCAGGAACGTGGGGCGATCATGGCTCTCCAAAAACTTCCTATGTTTGTAGCTCTTAGGGTTGCCTTTTCACCACCCCTCTCAGTTCCTGTTAATTTACACTAGCTCGTTAGACAGATTATTCATTGCTTTCCTCTGTCCCTCTTACTTTCGATATGTCCCGTGAGTGTTAAATTCTCCAAGTACTCTTTCCTCTTTATGCCTCCTAGAAATTTCAGCTTTCTGAATTGAGCTATAAGTGTCCTTTTAGTCTACATTTCTTCATTGACTAAGCGCTCTGTCAATGATATTATCAGCAGACTTCTGTAGTTTTGATTGATTGATTTAATTTTTACGGCTTATCAACCTTATGTAGGCTATTATATATATCATATGTGGCTGCTGGAAGATCCTATGTCTGGCAGCAGGACTCTGCATCATGACACACAAGCAGGAGAACCCAGTCATGGCTGCCAGACAATTTCTCCGATCACATCACCTAACTCCCCAGACTGCAATTATGTGTACGGCGCAATTGAGCGAGAGACATGCAAAACTCTTTGTAACACCAAAGATGAACTGAAAGCAAGGTTTATGGCAACATTCACCAATTTAAACGAGGAGACCTTCCAGAAAAGTTGCAGGAGATTCCGAATTCGTCTAGAAACCGTGGTTGAAGTCAATGGAGATTTAAAAAATAAATAAATAAATTTATTCTTTAACATTTCAAGATATTTTTTATGTAATTTTGGTAAATATATCTGTTTAAATGAGATGTTAGTGTTATTCTCATTTTGGTGTAATTTAGACGACAATTTATCCATCGCAGTTTGTGTGTGTGTGTGTATATATATATATATATATATATATATATATATATATATATATATATACATACATACATACATACATTGATGATTGCCAGATGTTACTCAGATGTGAGCCTCCTCCTCACCATTATTATCATATGTAATGGTCTTTGTCATGTTTCAGTGTCCATGCCCTCTAAGATTACTTTTTGGGCCATCATTTGATTTCATGACGCTTAAGATATATATATATATATATATATATATATATATATATATATACGCACAAGAATAAGTGCAGATATTGCGATTAACTTACTAGCAATCCTTCCACAATGCAAAACAAATTTGGAAGTAAAAACGCGAAATTTTAGTCAATAACCTGGTATCAACTTCTCGCATGAGTGAAAACCTGACCAAACTGGATTAACGTCAACCTTTGACGCTAGTATAAACCAGACTTATGTGTAAAATTTGTGATATTAGTGTAAACGGGATCTATTACTTTTTTATTGTAGTGCAAACTGAATCTATGTCTATTTTTTTTACTCTTGTGTAAACCGTACCAATGTCTACCCTTTTGACTGAACTTTTAAACTGAACTTATGTCTAGCTTTTGACTAGTGCAAACTGGACCTATGTCTAACTTATAAATCTAGTACAGTGATTCTCAACCCGGTCGAGGTGGACCACCGGTGGTCCACATAGCATTTGAAGTGGTCCACAGAGAATTCGTAGCCATAAAAAATCGCAAAAATGTATTTAAATTATTCATATTTTGAAGAATTAAAAAATGTATTTTGTTTAATTACACACATGTCCATCATATTTGAAAATTTCTGAAATTACGTAGGTAATATGCAATGCTATATTTATTTTATTTTTTATCATATGTATGTATATATGTATATATATATATATATATATATATATATATATATATATATATATATATAATGTTATATATACTATATATAATATCACTTTTTATTCATATAAAAATTTACATTATATATAGTATTTGTTTACTAAAATTAAATTTAAAATCAAAATAGACTACTTTGTCTTTTCATTGAGTATTTTAGTGTGAAAATTGAACTTTTAGTGTAAAATTAAAAGTAAAATTAACAGTGGTCCATTTTAATTTTTTGAAGAAAAAAATGGTCCATGGCTGACAAAGGTTGAGAAACACTGCTCTAGTATAAATCGAACCTATGTCAACCTGTTTGACTCTAGTGTAAACAGAACCTATACCTACCTTTTGACTCAAGTGTAAACCGGTCCTGTCTACTTTTTGATTCTGTGCCTACCTTCCTATTAATTCAGAAATATTTGTGTCCAGTAAGACTTATATTTTAGATTAAATAACCATTCCGTTACAAAGGATCATCTGGTCAGCAAAGAATTATTCGATCGAGAAAAATTGTTGAAGCTGTATGTTTATAAACAGTAATTCGGACTTTGCTAAACAAACGCTTATTTGTAACTGAATGGTTAATAGCACATCAGATCAAATGATGGTTCTCATTAAGAGTTACAGGTTCGATTCCTGTCGGAGAAACACATATTTTCTACTAAATTTCTCGAACGTTTAGGCCGGTAAATTTAATTAATACTATTTTTTTAAAAAAAACAGACCATTTAAATAAATTATACATAAAATAATGTATAAACAGAATATATATATATATATATATATATATATATATATATATATATATATATATATATATATATATATATATAAAGAAATATAGTCTTAAGGTGTGCTATATTTATGGGATAAAGTGCTTAATATCAGAGATAGAGCGTTTGTAAATATAAAAGTGAATATTGAAGTCAATACTTAGAGGCGACAATCTGTTTCACGCCAGACGCAATCTCTAAGTGTTGACTTCAATGTCCCCGACCAGGAAACGATTGACATCATTATCCGTGATGTATACAATCACTATTCTCTCTCACCCATTAATATTCCCCCCTATTTAAAAAATATTATCAGTATGTACCACTCAAGTACCTTTTCATGACCCCCTAGGCAATATTTATACTCAAATAGACGGTATCGCGATGGGATCACCTATAAACCCCCTTTTTCTCTAATTATTATGACACATTTAGAAAATAAAATATTTAATGACACTAATAACCCACTTATATATGTAAGATACATAGATGACATTTTCATTTTAGCTAAAATCACTCCGTCCTAAAATTTACGCTAGAACTTAATATTAATATTAAAATTCCATTCCTTGTTGTATTTATTGATTCCAACACACAAATTTATTACTTCTCTATATAGGAAACCCACTAGTATTAACTCGTGTCTTCTTAATTATAATAATGAATGCCCCCAACAATATAAGTTTACTGTTATAAAAAGACTTAATCCAATGCACACCAATGATATCTTCTTCCAAAATAATATTCTATAAAAAATTACATAACATTAAACAAACATTCGTTAATAATGGATTCCCTAATTCCGTAATTGATCAACAAATTAAAATGTATCTCAATAAACTTAATAATACCTTTAACAAAATTGATAATATTAATAATAATTATAACCACAATAGTGTATGTCAAAATAAACATAATACTATTAACTATTGTAACCAAATGCATAATCATTACAAATAAGATGAAACAACACTCAAAAACATAATAGGTAGAAATGTTAAACCCATTAATAATAATAAACAAGTTAAGCTCATCATCTTACTTATTATAAAACGCAGATTGTGTGTGTGTGTGTGTGTGTGTGTCTGTGTGTGTGTGTGTTCGTTTATATATGGGATCGGATTTCCTACATTTTTCAACCGATTTCAACAAAACTTCACTTTTTTTGGCAGGTAGTGTTTCTTATTGTCTTGCACACTTTTTTTCTTTATTTTACATTCAGAATGCTTTAAAAATTCCATTTACAAGACAATTGTTTATAATAAAATTCTATTCAATCGATAGACTCATAACGATTGAAAACAATGTTTTTGTTTGAGTTTGAGTTTGACCAATTCTTAAAAAAAAAAAAAACTAATTAAGACATGCGTATCCATCAACCTTAAACAATAATCGTTGTCAATTTTATTTTTCAGTCTTTATGATGGTCGATACTTGATATATCTTTTACTGTTACATTCCCGGGCATCGCCGGGCTCTCCTGCTAGTATATTATAAAAAATTTAAAACAATTGATC
This sequence comes from Acanthosepion pharaonis, assembly GCA_903632075.3. Lineage (NCBI taxonomy): Eukaryota > Metazoa > Mollusca > Cephalopoda > Sepiida > Sepiidae > Acanthosepion > Acanthosepion pharaonis. Next base: position 394,563 of record CAHIKZ030001879.1, read on the forward strand.
TCATAGTCTCCAGTAACCCTACAATCACACAACTAAATCCTCTACAAAAATCCAATGTAGTGTATCAATTTACATGCCCGATACTAATAATAAACCCACTACGTACATTGGTTTAACTACAACCACGCTCTCCCGTAGACTTACCTGTCACTTTTCTGATCTTAGTTCCATTAAACAACATTTTTTTAGAAAAACATAGCTATGTACATAATATTAGACAGATATTAGATGATAACACAATAATACTCACACATACACACAGTAAAATTAACCATAAAATATTGAAGGCCATCTACATTAAAACAAAGCAACCCACACACAACAAAATTACATTTCAAAGCAATCACAACATATTAGATTGCATCTAATCATATGGTTCTGTTGATAAAATCTCTTTCTCTCGCGTGGTCATAGAACCACATTGCGAATTTACGATCTGCGTCTTCTATTCCGCCACCGTTATCGTCGTATTGCAAACTTCTAGGTAAACAAAACGGGATGCCATCTTTGACGGTGAAAATCTCTGTTGTAACTTTCATATAACCACTCTGATGATGGCTCATGTGAGCCGGAAGCTTAGATCAACGACCAATAATAATAAAGAAATATTCAAATGTTGGAGAGATTTTTGTCTTTATTTACTCTTGAAATTAAAGCCACTAACGACGCTTGGAAAGGCTCATGATAAAAAATAATAGACATTCGTTGTCAGTTATATTTATCAATATATGTTTAAACAATGATCTTCTGCCGCTATACACTATGTATGTATATTATGCGTGTATGTTTTTTCTGTTTAGATTAGATTAATAAGGGGTTCACTTCGAAATTCCTTGTTGGTTACTCGGATCCACAAGCTCCTGATGAAGGCCGGAATGCTCAAAGGCTGAAACCTTATGACAACAACAAAAATTAGGATAATATACTGTATGTAAATAATGCAAATTATGCACGTGTGTTTACTCAACAGTAAATCATTAATTCAATTTTCATTAAATGTCGCAGGCATGATATTAAATATTTTTAATTAATTTTCCATGATTACAAGAAAGTTTTAAAAAAAAACGGTCTTTTAAAGTTTACTGACTGCACAAGTAATTAGAAGCTAAGTAAACTTTATGGGCACTTCTAAGATTTCTCTAACATTGTACAAAAGATGAGAGAATGACTTTACTGTAGAAAATTTTAACTTCAAAGTATGACATTTATTGAATAAATTGAGATCCATGTAATGTTTCTCAGTAAATTTAAATAACCCACTAGTATCCGGGAAATTTCTGATTCATCATAATTCTTAATTTGATTATTGGATAAGCCCCTTACGAGTTTCATAATTATAAAATACCCGTGGAATTTTTCCTGTTAAATATTTGAGATTAGCAACTTTAACAAAATATGGCAATAACAATCAAAAGTATGAATGCAGATCATTATTTTAAGTAGTAAAGGGGTACAAATGAATGGATTCAAAATTCACAACTTTTTTCCATTTCACTGAAGCTGACATTAAATGCTTGAAAACGTTATAGTACTTTTCTTTTGTTTATTCCTTCCTTCCTTCCTTCCTTCCTTCCTTCCTTCCTTCCTTCCTTCCTTCCTTCCTTCCTTTGTTCGTTCCTTTCTTTTTTTTCTTCATTTCTTTGTTTCTTTTTTCTTCCTTTCTTTTTTCTTCCTTCCTTCCTTCTTTCCTTCCTTCTTTTCTTCGTTCGTTCCTTTCTTTTTTGATTCATTTCTTTGTTTCTTTTTTCTTCCTTACTTTTTTCTTCCATCCTCCCTTCCTTCTTTCCTTCCTTCCTTTCTTTGTTCGTTACTTTCTTTTTTTCTTCCTTCCTTTCTTTCTTCCTTTCTTTCCTTCTTTCTTTTTCTCATGTATTTTCTCGCTAGAAGCAAGCAGCAAATCGCACATGACTTTTTCTTCCGTCTTTTCTCGTAATCAAAACAGAATGATTGATTATTCATCTGAAGTAATAATACAATGGAACGCCTGAGCTAACTTACAAAGTCCTGTAAACATTATTCAAACTGAATACTAACAATATTCCCAAATAAACAAGTCAAATGATAAAATATAACTTAGAACTAAAATCTATTAAAAACGATTTTCTCTGCTGTCTTCTGTGTACAAATGCCCTGATTTTTTTATAGGTCCGTCAAACGGTTCTTGAGTTCTGGGCTGTAAACGCACATCACCAATTCTAGTCCAAATATCAGGACGGATCCAAGAATGGCAAATTATTTTGTATATTGAATATCAGATTTTAACTATTTCATAATTGCAACACCAATGCCAGGTCGTAGTGGCACGGAATAAAAAAAAACTGCAAATAATGCTTCAAAGGTAATTACTAATTAGAAACATCTTTTCTTTCTAAAAACATATTCATTCACTAAAAAATTCGCAGTAAATTCAAAATGTTTAAAGGGAGTTAACTCACAACTTATTTATAGCAGTTGCTTCCCTTCTTATTTTTAGGCGTTGTGTATAGTAATAAGTTTAATATTAATATTAAAGCATTTACCTACACTGAATTTTCGATACGTAAATTTTAAAATGTATTTTTAAAGATGAAAAAGTTTATTTTAGCTTTAACTGAAATTTAAATGACTAAACTTACAATTTTTCGTAAGCAAATACTCTGGTTCATTTCAAATAGGAATTATTGAATTGATTGGAAAATCGATTACAATCGGTCATTTTCTCCCATTTGTAAACAAAATTTAATTATCAGCTTTAAAAATCTTCTAAAAATAAAATACATATTTGTGACACGTTATTTGAGGAAAATTAGCAAATTTAAACTTAAATTAATCTGATTTGAAACAGGATATTACTTACGTGTAACATAAAAAACGTACTAAACGAGCATTTCTTAATCACGGGTCCTGTCTTGCTGACACGTTGATTGATTTTATTAACGTGCTAGGGTATTGACAGCTAAATACGGATGGCCAGAATTAACATAAATTTACGAAATCTAAGTGGGCCCATTTTTGTTTATTTTTTTTTTTTGTTTTTTTTTTAACTACATAATATTTTTTTTACAAATTAACATATTTTCAGCAATTATGTAATATGTTATTAACTTTTAGTTCATTATAGTGTTATACCCTAAGGTTTAAAGATACTTTCTGAAAAAATAATAAAATTTAAAATACTTTAAAAAAAGAATAAACTGAAAAAAAAAACGTAAAAACTAACAAAAATAATTTCTTCTAGGTGGTTTCTTAATAAAAAAAAAAAGCTAAACTAAAAACGAATTACTCGAATGAAGTAGAGCATGCTTTAAAATAAATACATAAAATAAAAATATTAAGTGAAATAGAAATGAAAAGAGTAAAAGATATTTTAATGTTTTAAAATGTTGAAGGGATGATGTGCAAAGGCTGTTGTGACATAAAAACGACATGAATAAATTGCACACAAACGAATTTCTCAGTAAAGGGAGGAAAACTCTTACAACCCGTAAACTTTTAATAATAATGTCATGTATAGACTACCATACATAGAAAATGGATGGAAATGTTTAAGCTAAAAAAAAAAATTGAATTATTTTTAAAATATTGAGAGAAAAGATTTTTATTAAGCTTTTCAATTTTTGATTCGTAAATATAGTTTCCACTTAATTGCAATATTACCTAAAAGAAAGTAATGCAACATTTTAATTGCATTCACGACGAACCTGAATGCAATGCCGTCGGGAACTCCGTCTCCTGATAGAGCCCGTCCTAGAGGTAAGGATTTAGGGAAGGGACCAGACTAAGCACGATCTGACACCCGGTGAGTAGGCAGCCAAGTCGATGTTCTACGCACGGGAATATGTCGGAAGCCCGATACAAGCTGTTATCATAAATGTGCCTGTCAAGCCCAGTATTGACGCAGCAGCGGATGGTGTCAAATGAAGTGTGAGTGCTATGGAATGGCGACCCATACACCACCTCAAACAATTCGCAGCCAAAGCTTTCGTACTCAAAGATTTTTTAATATCGATGAGCACCCCAACGAGTTCCGCTAACAACAACGACGATTTATATATATATATATATATATATATATATATATATATATATATATATAATTATTTATTCAAAAATATGATTCCAACTCGCGACATAAGAGGTCTCATGTTTCAAAACAAGAGCCGAAAACTTCAATATAATTATTTGAATTAAATTGAGTTAAAGTAAGCTCTGTTCCATCTTCAAGCGAAATTTTTTTTTGAATAACGTATTTCTGAAATTTACGTGTTTTAATAGTTAAATTCAATATTTCCATGGTAACAATTAGGGCGAATTGTTTAAATTGGGTAGGCGTGTGTTGGGTGTTAATAATAAGTATCCGTTTAGAGTTACTTTCATAGATATCATATTTATGCTCTACTTTTGTATCGAGCACTATTTTTTAAAAATAATAACTAAAATACTAAGGAACTTTGGATTATTTACCTAACCAGTTATTTCCTATTTCTATATATTTTCACACACACACACACACACACACACACACACACACACACACACACATATATGATTACCCTATATATATATATATATATATAGCATAAGAAGAAGTAAACGTATATAATATATATATATATAAGAGTTGCAAATTAAAAAAAAATAATAATGTTTTTTATATATTTATTTATATTTATATCAGATCGACCTCGATAATGAAGAAAGAGAAGTCATCTGTAAATACTTTCTATAAAAAAATATTATTATTTTTTTAATTTGCAACTTTGTTATATATATATATATATATATATATATATATATATATATATATATATATATATATATATATATATATATATATATAAAAAAAATCCGGTGTTCTTATAGATATTTTATTTTTTACAAAATATTGCTCAATGTAAATTTACAGAGCATTAATATTATAAATTAAATTTAAAATATTTATTTTTTTACACAGTTCCAACCATGTTTATTAAAACCCTAATTTTATTTAGTTCCATTTCATCTTCAAGCGAATTTTGGATAACTTTAAAAATTTACCGGGTTTAAAATACACAGCTAAAATCACGTTTCCATGGTTACAGAATATTCTACTCAAATTGAACACGGGGTGTCTAGATTTTTGACAGTATCATTGTATCAGTTATTATTAGCTACATTTTGGTAAGGGGTGAGATGTATTTTTAAACTGGAAACCTGACGTCGGTTGAATGGATATCGTCTGAATTAAAAAAAAAAAAAAAAAATTGTTAACGGTAAAAATTTTCAACGTCATCTTTTAAAATTAAAAAATACTTTTTATTTAACTACGATTTGAAAATATTTTCCTTTTAATTTTTATTTTACTATATTCTTTTTAAGAACAGTTAAATGTATTAGAATCCATTATATTATGTAGGATTATTTTAACATTAGTTTAATATGTATATAGGTTCATTTTTTTTTTTTTTTTTTTTTTTTTTGTGTATTTAAAACCCAGTAAATTTTAAAAGTTATCAAAATTCGCTTGAAGATGAAATGGAACTAATGCTTTAATTTATTTGCAAAAAATAAAATTAGGGGTTTTAGCTTCTATTTTTGAAACATGGTTGGAACGAAAATAACCATATTTTAAATCAATTAATTTATAATATATATATATATATATATATATATTAATAAATACACATATATCTACGTTTGTAGTGCAACTCAAGAGTTTCATGATTATCCAATTCAAACACAAATGGTTAATACAGTTGATTTTTGCGTTTTTTTTAAGTCTGGGTCTCACAGGTTGAACGCTATATTATATGCAGATTCAATGTTCAAGGTTATTATAAATCTAATATAATATTGAGGTATAAAATTCAAAATATAGAATGTTGATAGGTCGATATTTGAAAAAAATCATGATATATGATATAAACCTATATGTTATATATTTCTGTGTGTTGTATTGTTGTTCTGTACGCTATTTTACAAGTAATCTCTTTGTCTAAAGGAGATAACATTGTACTACATAGAGAGCAGACTTTTAATAATATTATAAAGTAAGCTAACAAATAAAATGTGTTAGACGAAAAAGATTAGAAGAAAAAGTAAAATTAAAAAAAAAATAAACATCGTTTTTTTACGCTACAATAGACGTGGGATGGTTCAGGGGGGATAATTATTATGTAACAAAAAATATAGTAGTTGTTAGATTAAGTGATCTAGACAGAATCAAAATATTTTAGAAGAGACTTTTTCTTATAAATACATGCTATCATAACTTCATTTCGTTTGTTCAGCAGGTTGGGGTTGTCAATTTGCTTGAGAATGTTTAATCTCTCCAATAGGGTGTAATTTTAGTGATGAAATTCCAATTTTTTCTAAAAGTGTGTTGCTATCTGTCTTCATATCCCAGAAAAATTTGGCACTTGAATATTGTTTATTGGTAAGAGTTATTTTATGATGGTAATACCGGGTTTTCCAGTGGTTAATAGTAGAGCCAAAATAAAAGTGTTGCCATTATGTTCAATGTTAGCCTTTTAATTAATGCCTTTCTTCATACATTTATGATTTAGTGGACAGGTACTGTTTTTTCAGCAATTACAGTTTTTAACGGTATTAATATTATTATTGAGGTTGTTTAAATATTTGTTTAATATTATATTATTATACTGTTCGAGGTTTTTGATGCAGCTGGAGGTAATTTTAATGTTGTTCATGTTGGAGATTTTGTTGAGCAATGGGATATGGCTGAAATGTTTGTGGATTAAATTAAGGAAAATTTTACCAACGTTGGTTTTTGTTGTTCATGTTGGAGATTTTGTTGAGCAATGGGATATGGCTGAAATGTTTGTGGATTAAATTAAGGAAAATTTTACCAACGTTGGTTTTTGTTGTTCATGTTGGAGATTTTTTGTTGAGCAATGGGATATGGCTGAAATGTTTGTGGATTAAATTAAGGAAAATTTTACCAACGTTGTTTTTTGTTGTTTTGGAGATTTTGATGAGCAATGGGATAACTGAAATTATTAAATTAAGGAAAATTTTACCAACGTTGTTTTTTGACATTTTTGTTAATTGATGACTTAAAACAAATTATATTTCTTTTTTCTATGTTTATACTCATTGTTGTTCGTATTAATGTTTATGTATGCTAGCTTATCTTTGTATTTACGTTTTTCTAATACATCTACATATTCAGTTTTATATTTGTCAAAACTACTAAGTGTTATAAAGAAATCTATTCCTCACCGAAGTACTAACTTTTCTACTTTAAGTGAGAAAATGACTGACAATATGCTTCTTTGAAAAGATTGTGATGGTATTAGGGCACGAGTTTATTACGAGAGTCTGATTTGTAGCAATCCCTTATATGGTAGTGAATGCTAGGCAATCTCCTCACAGATGAAGAAGCGTTTCAGGCAACAGAAATGTGGTTCTTCAGAAGGATACTGAGAATACCAAAGACCGAACATGTGAGCAACGACGAAGTTTTGGAGAAAAATGGAAACGAAAAGAACATTTATATTTAACATCAGAAAGAGAAAATAACATTTCTAAGTCACATAATGAGGAAAGAGGGCTTGGAAAATTGGATACTCACAAGACAGATTGAAAGCAGGAGGAACAGATGAAAATAACGCATAACCTATCTAGAGAGCTTGAGTAAATGGATGGTGGAATAGGGTTTAGGAAAGATAATAAAAGACATTTTCTCACTTAGATTAGAAGTTTAGTAATAAATTTGTAGCTACAAAGGACAGTAAATTGTGAAAGAAGATCTTTTACTGTATCCCTGCAGCTTCGGATTTCATCAATTAATTTTTGTTAAATTTTATTTAACCTGCATACTATTCTTTTCTTTGCATTTTAACGACAGTGTCTATTTTCCCGTATGAAACATTGTTGGAATAGAAAGTTTTCATTGTGTTTACCTGTTTAACAATTCCTGGAATGATGATGGCTTTTATCAAAAATTATGATCGGTTAATTTGCACATCTGAAGAATGTTGTAGGAGGGATAGGCTGAAATGTTTGCGATAACAAAAAAAAAAAAGCAATGAAAAGGAATAAGTTATATTGTGTCGAATAACATTTGGAATGAAAATAAACTTCTGCAAAATTACAGAAAAATTTTTCTATACTTTATTCTTACGACTGGCATTTTTGCTTTTACTTGTGCATCTCGAGGCATTTCTAGATGTTTATACTGAAAATGAATGCAAATAGGTATCTTGTAAAACAGGAATATAAGTAAAAACAACAAGAATTAAATATCTATGAAAAGGGAGACTACTCAGAAAATAATATTTTATGTTACTTCCCTTACATAATACTGGATTGTGGATTTTTCATATTAAATATTAAATTCTATATTTTCCGTAGTACCTAAATAATATATATCGAAAATATATATATATATATATATATATATATATATATATATATATATATATATATATATATATATATATATATATATATATATATATATATAGTTTTGAACGAAATAAATATGAAAATGTGGGAAATAACTAAAAAATAAAAAAGAAAATAATTCACTAAGACGGAAATGTTTAGAAAGTGCATTAATCGCTGGTTCATCCACAGTAAATTTGCGTCCAGGTTCCTGCAACGTTGCACCATTCTTGGCACAACTTCTGCTATCACAATGTGGGATATTTAATAACAAAGATGATGGAAACAAAAAAGAAAGAAGAAGAAAAATAATCTAATTGAAAATCGGCTAGATTATATTCCCCCAAAACAAATTATTAAAAGAACAAAAAACCAAAACATTTTCCACTTTTTCATATATATATAAAAGAATCACCTTTCAGGTGCACACAGTCTGATATAAGTTTCATGCTTTTAAGCAATCGTCAGGCGGTCAGCAGCTGTAATGTGAAAATGGGAGCTTTTATGCCACCAGGAAATACAAAGATGGGAAAAAATATGAATGATGTTCGCGCACCATGTATAATTCAACTAATTTCACCTGGAGGCAGGGAAAGCACCCATCCGGCCAAGGTTAAAATAAAACCGTAAACACACAATTACCCCACGCACCAAAAACAAAAAACAAAAAAAAATCTCGCCGATGCGTCCAAAAAGTGCTCAACGCCACAGCGACACCCATGGCATAGCTTAGAAATAAACATTTGTTAAAAAGAGTCTGTCGTGTATGCCCTGCAGACACTTATACTCTCTCTCTCTCTCTCTCTTCTCTTTCTCTCTCTCTCTCTCTCTCTCTCTCTCTATATATATATATATATATATATATAGAGAGAGAGAGAGAGGAGAGAGAGATATATATATATATATATATATATATATATATATATATATATATATATATATATATATTGGTAATATTCGTGGTAAATATACACATACATATGCAAAATATATAAATATATATATACATAGGTGCATACACATACATGTATATTTTTTAATAAAAAATTCCAAGAGTATAGAATCCAGGTAGAACTCAATATCCAGGACAGAGTAAGGATATAATAAAAAGGCTTAAACACTAATATTCCATGGTCATAATTTATTCCATTTGAATCGTAAATCCAATTCATCAGACCTACAAAATTTTTGAATTTGTAGGTCTGATGAATTTGATCGTATTTACGATTCCAATGGAATAAATTATGACCATGGAATATTAGTGTTTATATATTATATATATATATATATATATATATATATATGTGTGTGTGTGTGTGTGTGTGTGTGTGTGTGTGTGTGTGTGTGTGTATATACTAGCCGAATTACACGCACCTTCCTGCGTGTCATACTTTTATTTTTTGCAGAAAACGGTGATTGATTTTAAATCATTTTTATAGTTTTGGTGAGAAAAATGATTCACTTTGTGATCTCCATCTTCTAGCTTTCTCCTTCTATATTTTGGATATGAGTCATTCTCTTGTTCAAATTTAAATTTAATTTAAATCAAAGGGAAAAAATTTAGGATGTGGAGTTTGTGCAAAAAGAGCTTGATCTGACCTCTTTGATATGCATTTGATGCAATACTTGATTGAATGAATTGATGAGGAGATTTCAGCATTGATATGACAGTTGAATTGTCACAACAATTATGTATTGCAAGGCACTACCAACTGAGTGGTAAGCTCTATGCGCGCACTGATTCCTAGTGAACCGCACTTTTTTCGTGGTCTTCAGGTCCCTCTCATACATAATACTGCTGTAATAGACGCAGGGCACATTTCCGCGTTCAATAGGCCGGCAAATATGGTAATTAAAATATATTTTTTTATATTTTGTATTATAAGTATTTTCTATTTTCTTTGGATATATGCTCTTTAGCTTTCACACTATAACTTTTATTTTATTTCCCTGGATCAACGCACCATGATTACATTTTTATTTCAACATATTTCCTATGCAAAAATATTATTGATTTGTTCACGGATTCTTAAATTTTATTAAACTGTTGTTATTTTTTAAAAAAAATTAACCACACCACTTTTTATCAGAATGATCACGACAGTAACGATTTCTTCTTTAGATTTTTTTTTCTGTTAGAAACGAAGCATCAGTAGAATTAATTTAAAAATTAAATATCCAAATGGTTTTCATGTATATTTTTATGTAGTAAATTTATTGTTTTATATATCTTATATACTAAATATCTACCAATACGAGGAATGATAGTCACTCAAGGTAGAGGGTCAGAATTTTTTAAAAAAATGTTAATCATACTTATTATAAAACCCAGGTTGTTTGTGTGCGTGTGTGTCTGTGTTCATTTATATATTGGATCGGATTTCCTACATTTTTCAACCGATTTCAACAAAACTTCACAGGACTACGTAAAATTACCTTGCGGTGGTTCTGACATTGCCAAAAATTAGAAAAACAATTGTTTTTGCACGAAATCAATTTGAAAATGAGGCATCGTGAAAATGAAAGGGAGACAACTCATATCGAGTTATACTTATAAAACCCAGGTTGTTTGTGTGTGTGTGTGTCTGTGTTCATTTATATATGGGATCGGATTTCCTACATTTTTCAACCGATTTCAACAAAACCTCACTTTTTTTGGCAGGTAGTGTTTCTTATTGTCTTGCACATTTTTTTCTTTATTTTTACATTCAGAATGCTTTAAAAATTCCATTTACAAGACAATTGTTTATAATAAAATTCTATTCAATCGTTATGAGTCATAACGATTGAAAACAATGTTTTTGTTTGAGTTTGGGTTTGACCAATTCGTAAAAAAAAAAAAAAAAAATAACTTAAACAATAAGCTTTGTCAATTTTACTTTTCAGTCTTTATGATGGTCTATACTTGATCGATCTCTTACTGTTACATTCCCAGGCAACGCCGGGCTCTACTGCTAGTGCTGAATAAAGTGAGTGATATGAATAAAAGAAACGGTGGCAAGAAATGAAGGAGGATAAGGAGGAAAAATTGAATTGAATTGAATTATTAAATTTTTAAACATTACTTTAGTTCCTTCTAGAGGAAGAAACGAGTTACACAAAATATATGAGTGACTGTAATTAAAGGGGATTTAAGATAATCATAATTAAGTAATTCATCGAGTTTAGAAGAAAACTCAACAGAATGCAGAAAGCACTAAGAGGACTGTTTTGTTCGATATTTGGAACATCAACAGCGGGCATCCACCACCGATAATTGAAACCCTGACACTTACGATATTAAGCAAATGTCAAACCAACTGTACAAACAGGTACCGGTGACAAAAAGGCAACGAATTAGACTCGATATAGCGTCGATCGATCACATATTCCGTGGTGGAACTCATCCGAGTTTCCCTTACCCATAAGACTGTACCCCCAAGAGCCAAGACTACTATCCCCAAGCCGCTCCATCCAGATCATTTAAAGCCGGGTCAAGCAAGGATATCTAAATCCTAAAGATATCAAATCCTCCTAATAATTTCTATCACTTGTATATCCTTGCTTGAACCGGCTTTAAACGATCTGGACGGAGCGGCTTATTGATAGTAGACGTGGTTCGTGCGGGCACAGTCCTATGGGTAAGGAGAAACTCGGATGAGTTCCACCACGGAATATGTGATCGATCGGCGCTGTATCCAGTCTTATCTGCGATAAAATCTGCATTCCATTGTGATAGTGATTTTTAAAAACACGCACGATCACGCTCTGTTATCGTTATTAAATGAAACATGCTTGAATGAACATGTGCTGTCGTAATATATATATATATATATATATATACAGAGAGAGAGAGAGAGAGAGAGCATATGTGAACAGAAATTTAATTCAACACCCAGAGACGACAATCTGTTTCATGCTTAAAAGCAATCTAAATATATCTAAAGATTGCGTTGAACATGAAACAGACTGTCACCACTGGGTGTTGAAACCAGTGACTTTTATTTATATATATATATATATATATATATATATATATATATATATATATATAATTAAGTAATTCATTGAGTCTGAAAGAAACCTCAACAGAATGCAGAAAGCACTGGACGGCCGTTTCGTCCTATATTTGGGACTCATTATGTGCGCATCCACTACCGAGAATTGAAACCCTGACAGGTTGTCAAGCAAACATCATGCCAACTGTTCTCGGTGACGAAGAGATTGCAAATCAGACTCAATATAGCGCCGCTCGCTCACATATTCCGTGGTGGAACTCAACTGAGATTCTCTCTAACCATAGGACTGTGCCCCCAGAAGCCACGACTACTATCACCAAGCCACTCAAACTTGAGCATTAGAAGCTTGTTCAAGCAATGACATACAAATGATAGAAATTATTATGAGGATTTGATAATTATAATTAAGTAATTCACCGAGTCTGTTAGAAACCTCTACAGAATGCAGAAAGCACTGGACGGCCGTTTCGTCCTATATTTGGGACACATCATCAGTGCACATCCACTACCGAGAATTGAAAAAACCCCTAATAATCACACACACACACACACACACGCATACACACACACACACACACACACACATATATATATAGTGGACTCTCCCGTCGAGATTCGACGTATGAGGGTCAAGCAGATCAGTTTCCAGGAAACCGACAGCCCGACACCGGTACATGAGATTTGATTATAGTGGTGAAGGCCTCGTGCAGGACCATCCACACTTTTTGAAGGGACAAATACAGAGATCTGGTGCACTACGGCCCACAAGGTTCCCAAACGGCCCTCCGCAGGTTTTGAATTCAGAGTTGTCCTTCGCCTCGACCAGTTGCCATCCAAGGCTGTAAAACCCAGTCTGTCCTGCTATTTTACCCATAGCTGGAGGGAGAGGAAGAGGATTCATACCTTTTCCAAGGGTATTAGCACGTAGGTATATATATATATATATATATATATATATATATATATATATATATGCTGTAACAGCAAAATTGTCCAAATCGTATAGCAGTATGGGGTTGTTTAATATCTAAAAAAAAAAAAACACTGAATTAACCGAGTGTCTTTTTACCAGGTTTTCAAAGTAGACCTTTAGCTATCTTGAAACTATTTGTCGTAAGAATCACTGAAAAAAAATTAAGTTATTCAGCTAGAAAGAGAACAGGCTAAAATCATTTTGTGTCAGCCCCACTATATCTTCCCAACTGAGAAATAGTCAGAGGAAAAAATCACTCAGGCATTCAGTAATGGTACCAACATTCATACTCTAGGGTTCCATCTTCAAAATACATTACGAGAATGGTGAATAAGCTTAAAAAAGAAGGAACAGTTGAGTGGAAAACTGCATATGGCGGTCAAAACAGCAAGTGTCCAATAGTGTTATAACAACCTCGGAGAAATCCAGTAAGATATCTTTAATCATTTCTAAGATACAATCGTTCAAAGCTTAATCTAACAATTGGAAAAATCTGGTGTTACTTGATTTGCACAATTTTGCTGTTACATCCGATATATATATATATATATATATATATGTATATTCGAAAAGGCATGAATCAAGGTTTACCTGCGCTTTTTTCATCGTCTTATATTTTGAGATGGCTCGTCATCACCTGACCCTATCTGGACGCAGCAAAAAATACTGATAGGTTCCAATAATATATATATATATATATATATATATATATATATATATATATATATATATATATATGAGAGAGAGAGAGAGAGAGAGAGAGAGAGAGGGGAAAAAATTATATTTCTATTAGTAGAAAAAATGTGCCTATCAAAATGATGGTTATTTTCAAGAGGTAAGTATTTGTATGTGTACCATGTGTGTATGCCAATATATTAACTTCTTCGAGGTACCATTGATAACAAGGAAATACTTATACCGTCCTCAGCGTTTCTTTCTATGTACCTATATAGGTAAAAGTGCATGTACAGTTGGGCTACTAAATTCTTCGTGAGTTTTCTTCTTTCTTTTTTAACAATATTGATTGCGTCATTTTTTTTTTATGCCATGAGAACAAGTCGTTCTAATGAAAGGACAATGAAAGTCTGTCGTGAGACGTCGACAACAGCCTCAAGGGAAAATCAACCTCCATTATATGACCGAATAGCCCACTGGCCCTACCTGTTTACTCACTTATTGGCACACCATCGATATTCGATTCAGGTAATCCCGACAAGAAACAAAATGCATTATCCCGTTTAAGAGATTACTTACATGGATATCATTTTAAAACGAATGGGATATAAATTTTAAAATGACCATTGAATTTTATTTTTTTTTCATCTTTCTCTGACTCTTTACACACACGCACACGCACATACAGATAGGCATATGCACACACACTCACATGGAGAGGCGTAAACACATCCACATATATATTGGATTAATTTAATATTAATTTAAATATCGATTTAAATGAGGTAGGTAATTATTTATATTATATATATATATATATATATATATATATATATATATATATATATATATATATATGAGACAGGTAATATACATACATATATATATATAGGTTTATATATATATTATATATATATAGGATTAATGCGAATATAGAATTTGTCACTTAGTTGATTGATGTTGATTGATGTTACGTTCAGAATCCCGACTCTAGATTTTCTTAGACGGATGCTCTAGCAATCGTTCCATCCACTCGTCGGGGAATATCAGCAATTGCCTGTTTATTTTCTGACTGTTTCTTTTATATTACGTTGAAAAACGATTTATGCGCATTTTATTGGTCTTCTTCTTCTTTCATCTTTCATCTGTTTGTGTGTGCGCGCGCAGGTTGTGTATCTGTGCGTACGCGTACGCGTGGATGGGCGTGTGCATGCGCCTGCCTGGGTATGTGTGATTTTGTGGAATGTCATGGTTATGTAAATGTATGTGCGTAATAATTGACAATGGTTTACCACCTGGTAATAATTGACAACATTCTCAACAAAAGGAACTGGTTCTCAAATAAACAATAAAAGAGTAAGAAAAAGAATAGGGCAAAATAATACTAAGCAAACAATATATATATATATATATATATATATATAT